>PVJI01004488.1:0-107941 GCA_004026765.1 Micronycteris hirsuta | reverse complement strand
GTCTGTTTCACACCTACCGTAGGTGGAGGAGGCTCTGGGGGCTGCTGGTGGTGGTCTGGACACTTCTCCTCTGCCCTGGCCCCCCAGAGAGGTGTGTCAGCCGGCGTGAGCTGCTCAGGCGGTAGGCATGTGGCGCGCGGACGGAGGAGAGCGCAGCCCTGGCACCAGCGGCCCTTGGGAGCAGTTACGGCCCAGGCTGGCGCTGCACAGGGAGGAAGTGGTCAGCTTCGTGGACAGGGGCTGTGGTCTGCAGTGGAGGGAATCAGTCAGCCCAGGAGAACTCTTGGGGTAATAAAATGTCAACTGTCTGTCTTTCTTACCCCAGCCTCCCACTGGGACTTTTCCCACTGGGTGCACCCACCCAGAAGCCAGTGGCACGCAGCCCAGCGCCGTGCCGTCCACTGAGACTAGCTTCCAAGCAGGTCCCCAAGCGGGATGGAGAGTGGCTCTGGAAAGGCAAACAGGAGACATGTCTCACTCTGTCTGTCAAAAGCTGTGGAATGCCCTGGTCTCACCTCCCAGGATGCAGTGTAGGGGTCATCTGTTGTTACTTGGGCACACCGCTTATGAAGGGGGTGTCCGCCCAGACCCCAAAGACAAGCCAAAGCATTCCAACCTCCACAGTCCTCTCAGGGAGTGGAGTTCTGGGGTACCCATCTTTTCGTCTCTGCTTCTCCAGAAGTGCCATGGCACCCCTTTGAGATTGGCGTCCAGACCCCCGCCCACCCCCATGGGCCTCGGAGGACCTGGCTCTGAGTTTTCTCCAGCCTGATCACCTGAGCAACCTGTGTCTCTGTCCCTCTTGGTTAGGCAGTGTGGAGCGGTGGTTAGAACACAGGTCTGAAAATAGCCAGAAATCCTGACTCTGCCATAATATGGCTGGGTAACTACACAGTGTGCCCCTTAATCCATCGGTGCCTCAGTTTCCCCGTCTTTGAAGTGGAGAGAACAGAACGCAGGGCCGTGGTGATGACTAAATGAGCGAATCAACACTTACTTAGGAAATTGCTGAGGACGGCGCCTGGGCAGCAGGAAGTGCCCAGTAAGTGACAGCCTTCACCATCATCACAAATGACACAGTGAGAGCCCAGAATGCACCGTGTGGCTGGACCATTAGTGAGGGGACAGGGACTGTCACTGCCCTCCGTCTAGCTTCTGCTCCAGTGGCAAGGCTGTGCCACATGGTGGACACTCCCCCGTCAGTCCTCCAGCCCCTCCCCGCAGTCCTCTCCCGAAAACCACGTCCTGTGAAAAGTGGCCTCTCATTCCGTTGAGCTGCAGTTTCCCCTTCTGGGAAAGAAAGCAGTTGGACTAGCTGGCCCCAGGTTCTGCCCCCGAGTCTGTGCCAGGAGCTGGGAGGAAGAGGACCCAGGTTGTCCCTGCCCCGGAGGAGCCCTGGAGGCTGGGGGTGGCGGGGAGTGGTCGGGGCACAGTCCAATTCTCTTCTTCACGGGACAGGCTGGGCAGCCATGAGCAGGCGACGAGCAAAGCCAGAGGAGCTCAGAGGAGAATGAGAGAAATCAGGGAGGCTTCGTGGAGAAGAGGGCATTTGAAACGAGCCTTGAAGGTAGGCTGGGACCTCAGCTGGTCCAAATTGCATTGTCAGAAGGGGGACGAGTAAGCAGGAGGCGAGGGGGCCTGGCCTTAGGGCTACAACAGGGAGTGGGGCGCGCAGCATGAGGGGCGCAGCAGGTCCTCAAAGGCAGAGGGATATGCTGGAAAACATTCAGCGTTCTGGAATCAGGCAGGCCAGGGTTCGAGTCTTAATTCACTTTCATGTTAGTTTTTTGACTCCGGGCAAGTAGCCTGGCTTCTCCAGCCCTCCGTTTCCCCGTTGGTGGAAAGGAGACGAACCCTCCTCAGGCTGAGGCAGGGGCACGCGCAGCGCTCAGTGTGGCTGGCTGGAGAGGTCAGGCTGCCTCTCCACCCTGGGGCTGCAGGGAAGTCGGGGACCTGTGGGGTCTGTCTTGGTCCATGCTTCCTCCCCCAAATCAGGCTGCAGGTGGCTTCCAGGGTGGCCTTCCCAGGGACAGCCTTATCTCCGGAGTGGGACAAAGGTCATGGATAAGCTGGTGTCAGGTGAGTTCAGGTGCCCCAGCTCGAAGAGGCCCTGGTGCAGCCACCTTACATGCCCTCCTTAGAGCTGTATGGCCATCGGCTACCTGGGGGAATCAGTCCGGGGCCGACATCCGCCTCCGATCCCCAGGAGGAGCCATGCTGCCCTGAGCTCACGTGGCCCGCAGGAGCCTATGGAGACCAGGTGGGGGAGCGTGGGGCCAGGCAGGCAGGCTGCACGCGTGTTGCCGGGCCAGCACTCCAGGGCCCGTGATGGCGTGCTGGATGTGATGTGGGCACGTCGCGTGGCAAGCCCCTGTGAGGCCCCCAGGCCATAGTGTTTCGGGAGCAGCTAGGCAGGCCTAGAACACAGAACCCTTCATTTTTCTTTAAGATTTTATTTATTTATTTTTAGAGGGAGGAGAAGGGAAGGAGAAAGAGAGAGAGAGAGATACATCAACGTGAGAGAGAAATATTGATTCATTCCCTCTTGTCTGTGCCCCAGCCAAGGACCGAACCCGCAACCCAGGCATGTGCCCCAACTGGGGATCAAACCGGTGACCTTCCGTGTTGCGGGACAATGCCCAACCAATGGAGCCACACCAGTCAGGGCCAGAACTTTATAGCTGGCCACCACTGGGCGCCCCCTCTCCTCCCTGATGGGACTGCTCTGGCGTCTCCAGCGCTCACCCCTGGGTGCTTGAGGAGAAGCTGCGAGCTGCCCGTGTGACTGTGGTAGCACGTGGGTCCTCAGAGGCCTTCCTAAGAAGGGAAGTGTGCGGGCTTCCAAGTCAGTCCTGGCTCTGAACCCAGCTGTGCCTCTTTTGAATGGAGCTTTGAAGACATTGGGCAAGTTACTCACCCTTTCTGAGCCTCGGTTGCTCATCTATAAAATGAGGGCAATAGCACTTACCTTCTAGGTCTGTCCTGAAGCTACAGGGACATAATTGGATGAGAGAGCATCTTGTAATTTAGAGACTTCACAACCACCCTTATTCTGCTCCCTTTCTCTGTGCACTGTCCATTTTTAATACCACCTTAGGAAGTTCTTTCTTATGTCTAACTTAAATCTGTTATGCTGCAACTGGCACCTCCTTCCTCTTGCTGAGGGCTCTGCAGAGGCAGACCAAGCCCTCTACACAAATGTGCCCCATCAGTACTGTTATGAGTGGGGCAGGGAATGGAGCAACCGGGAGCTGGCTTTCACCGTGGGGCCTGGGCGCCCAGCTATCAATGGCCAGCACTTCCCGAGCAGTGTAGTGTGGGGGTGGGCGCCTCCTCTTGGCTGTTCACTGTTCTTTTTCTCTGTGCTTGATCCATGCTCCAAAGGGATGACTCTGGGGCAGTGGAGAGAGTCCTAGGCTGAAAGGCCTGAGTCCCAATATCCACTTGACGCCTATCATGCTGTATGGCCTGAAGCCAGTTAGCAACCTCTCTGGGCCATAGTGGGCCTGTAAGGATGTCTGTGCCCCGCGGCCCAGTATCTCCAGTGAAGATGTATGTAGTTCAGCTGGTAGAAGTAGACTTTTCTTCTACCTCTCCCCCACCTGGGCCCCAGCCAACCTGGGAAGCTGGCAGATTAGGGTCCTGCTGACTGGTAGGGGTAGGAGTTGGGCCACCTCTCAGACCAGGGGTCCCACAGGCCCACAGTGAGCTGGAATTTCTGGTGAGCTGAGTGCCAGCACCTTCCTCCTCAGACCAGGGATTCTGAGAGCCTCAATCTCCTCCTACCCACCCAGCTAATCTCATCCAGCTCAAGGTCAGTCGAGTCCCTCATCGAAGTCGCTCCTTTCCTGTGTGGAGTCTGCTTTACTCCTCATTTTGTGGGTGGGAGACCCGAGGGCCAGAGAGGTAAGACTTGAGGCCTCCCAGCCTGTCAGTGCGGAGTGGGGAGTCCCCGTGGCCCCTGGGCCCCTTCGTGCTGTGGGGATCCTCAGCAGGGGTGGAGCACCGCGGAGCCAGGAGGGGCTCTGTGGTCTGGGAGGGGCTCCCGGACCGCCAGGTCATTCTCCCTGGGAAGAAGTTGGCGGAGGAATGCAGGAGGTGGAGGGAACAGGAACCCCAGAGCTCTGGGCCGCAGCCAGCTCTGAATGCCCCTGTGAACTTCAGTTCTGGTTTCATGGAGGCATCAAGACTCCTTTCTTGTTGGCTTTGGACACATAATAGTTTACCTTTTATAAAGTGCTTTGATATCTATGATGTCACCAAATCCTCACAGCGATCTGTGAGAGGCACTGTGGGGCTTGTTTGGGAGGGCAAGGAGAGGGTGAGCTCTGAAACCAGACAGACCTGGAGTTAAGTTCTGGCTCCTGCTGACTCTCTGCCCTCGGGCCAGTGAGTAACCAGCTGAGCTTCCATTGCTCACATGTGAAGGGGACAGTCATTCCCCGTAACAAATAGTTAGCAAGAGCTGCCTTGCTGGCTGTGCATTTGGTGAGGTAAGGTCTATGGCCGCTGATTCTGGTGCGATGTGGTGGTTTTTGTGATTTTTATTATCAACCCATTTTACAGATGGGAAGATGGAGGCTCAGAGAAGGAAGGTGACTTGCCCAAGGTCATGCAGGAATTTAACTTGGTCCTTCAAACTTCGTATGTGCGGCTTTTTTCTCTAACACCTCGTTCTCTGTCCTCAAGTGACCAACTGACCTGACACCTCACGTATCTGTCTGCAACATGTGGTGCGGTCTGCAGAGGCCTTGCGCCGCCCTCCCCACCTGGCGGTGCTCGCCTGGCACCCAGGAGGCGCTTTTAAAGTGTTTGTCCTGGGCATGACTATGCCGATAAGTTGGTGTGAAATGTCTGAAGTATTTTTCCAGGCAGCTAAGGCTAATGCGCCTAAGCCTTCCTTCTGCTCCCTATCCCCTTTAAAAACAGCCCTTTAATTGTTTTGGTTGGAAACCTTTGTGAAAAGGATCAACACTTCCTTTCTCTGCACAATGCTGATTCGGTCCACTTCTCAGGGATGGGCTGTGGGAACACTGACGGCTTTGCTGGGAGTGCTGAGACCGCCTGGCCCCTGCGCCGAGTGACCCTGGCCTCTGGCACCTGCTCAGCAACAGTTTTTGCCTTTTCGTTCCGGCTCTTCTCACCCTGACCCTGCAGTCTGCTGTCCAAAGACCCGCCTCCTGTAGCCCAGGGCCGCCTCCTTCCCCTTCTTACTTTCGGGTGAGTGTTTGTGTCCTTCCTAGTTTGCTGCTTCGACCAGTTGAGGGCTGAGAAATGGGACGATTGAGCTTGTTAAAATTGGTTTATCCATTCATTCTACCTGTTCAGTCAGCCCTTGTTGATCCTGGGTCTCGCTAGGGATCCTTCCATCTGTCCATCCATCCATCCATTCATATATCCATCCATCTATCCATCCATCCACCCACCCATCCTGATTGAGGACCTCTGGCAGCGGCTTGTGATCAGTTAAGACATGGCCGCAGCCTCCTGCAGTGCAGGCAGGGAAATGAGGATGGACATAGCAAATGCCAGTACAGGACTTTACAGTTCGTCGCCTGCCTCTGCTCGCATCACCACACCAGATCTTCACAACAGCCCTGAAAATGGCATTATGCCCGTTCCGCAGGTGCTGAAAGCAAAGGTCTGCAGGATGAGGCCAGCAGTGAGCACAGTACTGCAGGTGGAACTCAGGTCTCCAGCCTGGCCCGGTACCTGCTCCCGCTTCTGTGCTCTGTTTGCAAGCTATATGATGCCCCAGCCATTTTCTGCTCTTGTCACAGAGGGTGGTTGGTGGCGCAGGTCAGACCTCTGCCTCTGTAAAATGGTTAGCGCAAGGAAGTGTGGCCTTGACCGTGTGCCAGCCTCAAAGACCATGTCGTGTCCATACCTTGTCCTGCAGTGGACCTGGGCACACCGTCTAGGACACGCCTCCCAGCTGTGCTCTGAGGGGCCTCAGTTCCCCGTGATGGTAGCAGGTCCTAGGACGCACGGGTGTACAGGGTCTGGAAATGCTCAGTCACGCGTGTTGCAGCAGGGCTCCTCAGGCCCTTTAGTGTGTCCATGTGAATTAGGGATCCCCGACAGGCGGTGCAGTGTGCAGCCAGCCTTCCCCACGCTTGCTGAAACATGCAGCTGCATTGTCACAGAGCACATGGTCCTGGACTGATAGTTTACAGAAAACACTTCGGGAAGTTGACAGACCCTCACGTTTCCATTGTGCACACAGAAGCCTCCAACTGCAGCGCGCTGCTTACCCAGGACTGTCTGGGAGGATCACGGGAGCGGAGTTTAGCCGCAGGACAGAACTGATAATAACGGTGGCATTCCAGGCAGCGGGGGAACGTGGAAGGTGGAGATATTTTTATGCTTTCACTGACGAATCTCAGACATCTACTGTGTACCAGGCACAGAGCCAGTGTTTGGAAATGCCAAGAGGAGTCTGACTAAGAGCCTTCCATCCCACTTCCCCGTGCCCGCTGAGGGTGTTTAAAGAATGACAAATACAACCCTTAAAAGGAAGGAGCAGTGGTTTAAACTGTTCCGAGTCTTCGTGGTGGGTGGCTTTGTGACACGTTCCTCAGTCCAGTGAAGCTTTAGTCCCAGATCCTGAGGGGAGTGAATGAGACTGTTCCAGAAACAATCGCCCTGGCAGAGGGCACACATGTTGTGAGGGAGGTGAGTAGTGGGGGGAGGCTCAGGACAGCGGGGGAAGGAGACCTCCCCTGGGGTTGGCCTGAGCTGGGGTGTGGAGGGGAGGGGAAGCTTGAGCGAGGCTCCGCAAAGAGGACAGAGGTTACCCGTGGGGGGTTGGGGTGTGAGTAGGCTCTGGCCAGGGCTGGAAGAGCAACAGCAGAGCAAAGGCATAGAGGTGACAACAGGTGGGTTACATCTTCAGGACGACGCAAGGAGCCTGGGGTGATGGGGACAGTGGGAGGGAAAGGGGGTGTCTTTGAACATGAGCTGGGGAAGCTGGGCGGGGCAGGTCGTGAGGGTCCGAACACTGACTGAGCGGGTACCCGCCTGACTGCGAGCACCTTGAAGGCCAGACCATGTCCCGTTCATCCCAATGTCCCCAGCACCTGGCCGGCACCTGGTAGGTTTGTGGACTGACTAGACTCTTCCACTGTGGGACCTTGGATGAGTCCTTTCCCTCTCTGGACCTTGGGTTCCTCAAGCTCATGGTCGGGCCAGGTCACCTAGCACATCCCTTTCAGCTCTGAAGGGCTCTCAGGAATTCTTGCATGTGTGCAGGGGAAGACTAGAGTGTTCCCCACCCTCCCCACTGCCTCCGGGCCCGCTGGGCAGCCCTAGTGGACGCTGTGGGGGGAAGGGCAGCTCATTTGCTGGGTGGTGGTCAGGCTGGCTCTACTTTCCTCTTTCAGCAGTTGGCCCTCTGAGCTCAGGATGAAGTGCCTTGGTGCCCTCGCTAATGGCTCTTCCTTAGAAGGCTCTCCCCAGGCTGTGATTTGGGGGAGAAGGCGGTGGGCCAGGCTGGGGTTGAGGGCTGTGTGCATGCAGCAACCTGGTGCTGGGTAGGAAGTTCTGCTTCTTCCTTCTCTGTGAAAATGGGTAAATTGCTTTACCTCTGAGCCTCAGTTTCCTATCTGTAAAATGGGAACAATGGCTTTTGTAAGATTGAGATAAAATTTTGAAGCATATAGTAAAGCGACTTACTCACATGCGTGTAAACAGTTCTTGTTGATAATTATGTTTATTGGTCCAATTCTCGTAATCCCCAAACCTAGGCCCACTCACCCTTTTCCCCGAACTGCTCCCTGGTGGCTGCTTACTATTTTCTGTGTGGCTGCTCCTGCTGGGTTCATTTTATCCAGGCCAAAGCGATAGGAGCCCATGAATTATGTACACGTTGCACATGCAGATCAGGCTGTGTGTTTGCACTCCTGTGTCTGTGAGCATTTAAATAGGAAGAGAATCAGCCTGCTGGGTCCTGGGACCAGGTACCACCCCCTTTCCCAGCCGCACCCCAGAGGCCTGCAGAGTACTAGGTGTGGCCTCTGGGGAAGTGTGGGGGCCACACGTCAGGAACTCCCCCTCCCCCGCCTGTCTATGTGCTCACGGGTGGGGTCCAGCAGGGCTTGCCCACGTGCAGGAGACTCTGGCCTGTGTCCCTTGTACCTGGGAGTTGGGGGAACACTGGGCCCGAGGGGCAGAACCCTTCCATCCCCTCCACTTCCCAGTTGGTGCCAGGAGGTGTTAGTCGGGGCAACTCAAGTTCCTGCTGTGGATGTGACTTCATTTCAGCAGGGCCTGGGGCACCTGCTCTGGGGGGCCTGCAGCCTGCCACGCACACAGTGCTTGGTCAAAGCCGCCCTGCCCAGGGGGGCGGTGCAGGGGTCCAGGGCTGGCCTATGCCCAGTATCTTTTCCTCCAGACTTCTATGGGTCCCTCTCAATGCCCTTGTTCCTGAGTGACTCCCAGATGGTGTCCTAGACCCACCAGGGCTGGGGTTGGGTGCAGACAGCTGGGCTCGGCTGGTACCTCGGCTGGAGGCAGCGCAGATGGATGCGCCCTCTGCTTGGGTTAGCGTGGAGGCGGAGGGCTGAGGGCAGGGAGCAGGCGGAGAGAAGGGGAGGATGGAGGGTCAGTGTGAGCTCAGGCAGGTTACTGAGAACAGGGCCCAGGGAACGTGAACATCAATTCTCCACCGTCCTTAAAAGGCCTGACCCACCCGGGCTCCTGTCCCAGCCCTACCCCAAGCCTGTGCAGCCTTGGACTTGTGACATGGCCACTCTGAGGCTCAGCCTAGGCCAACCTCACAAGGCTGGTGTGAGGTCAAGTCAAACACCCAGTGGGTGGGAACACCCAGTAGGTACTGGACACATAGTCGGCCACTGTTTGCAGAGAGGATCTAATTCCAGCCCAGAGCAAAGAAACTGGGTTTTAGATACTTGACCTGTCTAAGTATCTAAAGCAGGATAAGTAGGAAAGAGGAAATTTCTGTTGAGCTCCTTGGTCACTGCAGCTTAGATACGTTCTCAGCCTATGACCCCAGCAGAGGGTTCTCCAAATCCCTGGGGCGTGCGGGAGCTGGGACCAGGCGAAGCTGCACAGCCAGGCAGCCCTGGGTGCGAGTGCCGGCGCTGCATAGCTGGCAGTGGCCTAGGGCAAGGCCCTGCTCTCCCTGTGCCTGTAAAAGGGAGATTAAGGATACCAACTCACAGCTCTGTGACATTCAGATGAGAAATTATAAACCTCTACTGGAGAAAAAAAAGCAACTGACACACAGTAGGTACTTGGGGGAGTCTGGGGGTTAGGAGGCCCGGGGTGTAGGCCAGTGGCTCGGGAAGCCGAGGCTGGGCTCCCCATGCACGTGACGGGCAGGCTCCGCGAGGCCAGTCGCGTGGAGCCGCCTTTGCCTTCCCTAATGGGACAGCTGGCTAATTAGCCCCTGAGTGTTCTTGGCAAGTGCCCATGTGCACGTTCCTGACACGTGTCAAGGTCAGCCCTTGCCAGACCGTGTGGCACTCAGCTGGCCAGCATTGGGCATGAGTCTGTGACCCACTGTCCTGTCCCCTGATTTTTGGCTTGTCCCTCAGATGACCTTGGGAGCAGTCGTTGTGCTGGAGGCTGAGGGAGCGGGAGACGGCCCTGCCCCGGGAGCCCTGGTTCCATGGGGGCTGAAACAGGGGATCCATAGAAGGATCACTGGTGGGGACCTGGCCAGGGGATGGGGGGCAGTCTGGGGGGACAGTTCTGCCTGGCTCTGCCATCAATTCCTGTGACCTTGAGCACCTGACCTTTCTCTGGGCCTCAGTTTTGCATCTGAAAGAGGCGTGGGAGTGGCTGTCCCAGGAAGCTGTGCCCTAAAGTGAAGCAGCATAAGGGATGACTTCTGAAGCCAGCCAGGCCTGGGGTTCTCACCTGGTGCCTCCATCTCCCAGGCTTGACCTTGGGCAGGTTGGCCAGCCTCTCTAGGCCACTTTGACGACATGTACTGGCCCTGCTGGCACAGGACAAACGCTGATAGTGGATGCCCTGCCCAGCTGTGTCTGGGGTTGGTGGGCCTCAGGGCGACTTTTGCCTGTCCCCTCCTCCTTTCCCTGTTTCCTCTGTGTGCCCAGAAGTTCCCCACGAACTCTTGCCTCAGGAGTGGGGGGTAGGGCAGGGGAGCGTTGCTGACCTCAGTGCTGAGTCTACCTGGGCTGTGCGTGCCCGTACCCCAGGGTCAGGATGGAGTCGGCCATCCTCTGCTCCTGAGGGGGAGGGAGAGGTGCACACACTAAAGCTCAGCCTTAGGTCTTTGTCTGCATCTCGGAATCTCGATCCTTTAGAACCACGGAATCTTTCTATTTCCAAATCTTGGAAGCACTGAATCATGGAACCTTAGAATCTTGGCCCTTTGGGATCAAGACTTTGGGAACCAGATCAGACTTGGAAGTCACCTTAGGGGGTCATCTGATCCAGTCCTCCCCCCAGCGCAGGCCGCCTCTCTGCAGAACCCCCGGGTACCAAGGGCTCACTCTGCAGCCTCCTGTGGGGGCCTCGGGCTTCAGTCCAATTGCAGGGATGCTCACCATCTTCTGGTGGCTGTGACTGACCACCAGGCCCACACTGCTAGGGCTGGCAGCACTGACCGGCTGCAGGGAAGGAACCAGGCCCTGCTCAGCTAAGAATAGAAGGCTTTGTGTGGTTTAAGTAGCAGCCTGATCATATCAGGCCTCCCTGCCAGGCCCCAGGTAGCTTATTAAGCAAGATCTGGGGCCACCGTGGAGCCTTCGGGTTGAGAGTGCTGGGCTTCCTCTGGACTTCTCTCTTGTTCCCACGTGATGATGATTTTACTTTTTCCATGGAGGAAGGCGCGTCGTTCCTCCCTTCTTCTCCCTGGGGCTGGCTAGGGATCATCACCAGTGTTCCTGGGGGAGTGTCTCTTCTGGGAAGAGTTCAGACAAACAAAACAGCCTCTGAGAGGAACAAACAGATTGGTGGAAATGGCTTTGTCTTCAAGGGGAAAGCCAGTGATGGCAACCATTTATTGAGCGCCTATTGTATGCCAGACCTGGGCTCAGTGTTTTGCGTCCTTGCCTCATCTAACCCTCACCAGGACGCCAGGGGAGGTGCCCGTGTCCCCATGATGCAGACGAGAACACTGAGACCCAGCTAGCACTTGGCGGAGCTGGTATTGGAATCAAGGACTGACCCCCCTCACTCCTCACGGGGACAACCATTCCTGAGTCAGGGGAAGCGGTGAGAGTCGGAATCTTGGAGAGAGCCCTGGCCGTGGAGGACTTTGTCACTGTGTATAGTAAGTGGTGCTTTGCCTCCCGTGAGAGTCCGCTCCACATTGGACAGCCTGGAGCAGGAGAACAGGTCTGGGTTGGGAGGAGGAATTATGATGCTTTTGCAGACATAGCAGGTACAGGAACCTGTTTGCTGAGTTGGAATGAAACCAAACTTCCTCTGTGAGGTGGGCAGAGACTGCCTGGGGCAGGGTCCTGAGGCTGCAGCTCCTGACTCCTGCTCTCGGCTGCCTCCCTCCTGCCCTCGGCTCAGAGACTATCCCCAGTGTGAGAGTGGAAAGGGGTTCTGGTTGTCCACAGGGAAGGCTGAGGTCCCAGAAGGACAGGGACTGGCCCAAGCTTGCACACTGAGTGGGTCTGGGAACCATAGTAGGTGTTCAAGAAACCCCTTCTTCCAGGCCAATGCCTGTTTCCCTGTGGGGCACTGCTCTTGTATGGCGGCCGGGAGGGCCTGTGGTGGGCTGGCTGCGGGATGGAGCCAGCAGGGGCCTAGGAGAGCGGCAGGGGCCAAAGGCCGGGGCCTCTGTCTGTGCTGCCCCAGACTCACCTCGACTTGCCCAGATCCTGCCCAACTCAAATGCTCCCCGTGCTATCAAGCCTGCTTGGG
Organism: Micronycteris hirsuta; assembly: GCA_004026765.1. Taxonomy (NCBI): domain Eukaryota; kingdom Metazoa; phylum Chordata; class Mammalia; order Chiroptera; family Phyllostomidae; genus Micronycteris; species Micronycteris hirsuta. Next base: position 96,076 of record PVJI01004488.1, on the reverse strand, counting down.
CTCCTCTCCCCAGCGCCCCTCCTAATCTCACTCTACCCCAAGAGTGGGACTGTTTTAAAAACTGGTAAAAGCACACAAAATACACCATCTTAGTCATTTTTATGTGTGCATTCAATAAACTATGTTCACGTTGTCTCACAAAAGTTCACAGGACTGTTTCACTTTGCGAAACTGACACCCTAGCCCCGGCGGGGTGGCCCGGCTGACAGGGCCGTGTCCGTACGCCACGGTGGCAGGTTCGCTCTCCCGTCAGGGCACGTGCAAGAGCCCATGAATGCACAGATAAGTGAAACACCAAACTGATTTTCTCTCTCTCTCTCTAAAAATTTCAATGAAAAAAACAGAACAAAACAGAAACTCTGTACCCATTAAACAGCAATTCCCCATCCTCTGCCCACCACCGCCCCCGGCAGCCACCATTCTACTCTGTTTCTAGGGATTGGACTGCTTTAGATTCCTCATATATGTAGATTCACGCGGTAGTTGTCCTTTTGTGACTGGCTTATTTCACTTAGCATGGTGTCCTCCAGGTTCACCCATGTTTGCTCCGTGGTTGCAGCATGTGACAAGATTTCCTTCTTTTTATGGTTGAATAATATTCCATTGTGTTCAACGGAAAAAAGTACCATAAAAAATCTTCCAAAAGGTATTCTATTGTGTGCATACACCAGATTTTGTTTATCCATTTCTTTGTTGTTGGACATTCAGGTTGCTTCTACCTCTTTTTTTTCTTAAAGGATATTTCTTTTTTTTAAAGATTTTATTTATTTATTTTCAGAGAGAGAAGGGAGGGAGAAAGAACAATGTATGGTTGCCTCTCACATGGCCCTCACTGGGGACCTGGCCCGCAACCCAGGCATGTGCCCCGACTGGGAATCGAACCGGTACCCTCTGGTTCCCAGCCCGCGCTCAATCCACTGAGCTACACCAGCAGGGCCAGCTTCTACCTCTTGCTATTGTGAAAGGGGTGGAGGTTTTGATTTGGAATAGGCCTAGGCTGCAAACCTGGCTTCCAGTATCACTTGACTTGTGAGTTTGAATCCTTCGTCACTTGCTAATGTGCATAATGGGGTTGCTGGCAAGGATTAGAAATCGTGCATTTAAAGATGCCTGGCACATAGCAAGCTCCCAGGGAGTGGTAGGTAGGATTTATTCTCATTATCCACTTTCCTTCTAGGGATAGATCCCTTTGGGGGTTTATAGAAATGTGGATTACTGGACCCACATACCCAAGCTCATATCGACCCCCATCCACGAGGCCATCTCGGTGTCTGGTGAGTTCGAACAGTGGAGCTGAAGAACACGTAGGCCCAGAGAGGGGCAGGGACTTGGCCACATTCACACGGCCAGTGGCCATGCCAGGATTAACCCAGACCCCCAGCTTCCCGGCCGGGGGCCTCCCTGGTGCAGTCCCCAGGATCCAGGGATCCACAGGTCTAGTCCTTAGGAGGGACTGGCTCTCCAGGGCCTGTGTCTAATCCTGCAGCATGTGGAGTTGCGGGAGGCAGGGACAGGGAGATGGGCCTCTGAGGCTCATCTCTGATGGGCAGAGGCAGGTGGCATCCGCCAGGCACCTCTGGTCCTCACCCTCTCCCATGGCTGTGGACAGTGGAGCTGCTCCAGTGACGAGGAACTCGGGTCAAGCTCATTTGCATTGTGCAGCCTTGTCTAAATTCCCTGCGTTGCCCCTGGGAGGTCATTCTTGACTTGAGTTCATTCAGTTCTCATTTGCTTATTCCTTCCCTCAGTCATTTATTCTGAACCACTTCCTGAGGCCTCCTGTGGGCCTGGAGGCCAGTGATACCTTGGAGGCCATTAGTAAGGCATCCTAGTGAATAGTGTGGATTCTGGGACTACATTGCCTGGGTTCGAATCCTGGCCCTGACAGTTACTAGCTCTGTGACCTTGGGCAAGTTGCTTGACCTCTCTGGGCCTCAGATTCTTCTCTAAATTGGAGATAATGAGGTTCCAGTTACCATTGTTACATAACCAATCACCCTGAAACTTAGTGTGTTTATGTAAGAACAATCATTTTATTATCTTAAGTTTCTGTAGAAAAGGAATTTAAGCTGGGCTCGGCCAAGTAGTTCTGGCTCAGGGTGTCCCGCGTGGGTAACAGTCGGATGGTAGCTAGAGTGGCAGGGAGCCGGAGGCCGGTCGGGCCCCTCTGGTTCTCCATGCAGGCCTGGGGCTCCATTCCTCCCCGCGGCCCGCCTAGGCTTCCCCACAGCCTGGTGCCTCGGAGCAGTCAGACCATGCACACAGGGGCCCAGGGCTCCAGCAGGAATGTTCCGGCGAGTGAGGCAGAGGCCTGGCCTTGGAAGTCTGTAGTGTTACTTCAGCCATTCGTCCCCAACCCCAGATTCAAGTGGGGGAACACAGACCCTGCCTGTGCATGGGAAGAGTGTCAGAGTTACATTGTAAGAGCCAGAGGGAAGGGAAATCTGTTTGGAAAGACAGCCTGCCACCATTGTTAGAATTGGATGAGTCGAAACACGGGAACTGTCTAGCACAGGCATCGTATGTAAGTGGTAGTTGTGTATATGGTCAAAAGTCAGGGTGATTTTGAGCATGTGTGATTTGCCTGACTCCCGCTACAGAAGCCAGTTCACTGAGCCACAGCGTTCCCCACTTGGATGTTGAGGGATCTGTAGGAGTTCACCAAGCAGAGACAAGTGTGAAGGCATCTCTTGCAGAGGGAACTTGCTGTGTCAGGGCGCAAGGTTGTTCAGTAGAACTCTTGGGGCAGGGACGTAGCTCCAGGGGGCTGTTGTTTCCCTGGGGTGAGCGTGAGCAGGGGGAGGCCAGGAAGGTGATTGAGGTCAAGATGAGAAAAGCTTTTTGCATATGAGGTTTGATCCCCTAGGTCCCAAGGAGTCCTTAGCTATTCCTCAGGCAGCCGTGTGAAGGACTGGAGTGCCCTAATGGGGAGCCAAGCGGGATCAGCAGGACTTGGGGAGGTACTGGACTTAGGAGGGAATAGGGAGTGGACTTGGGGGGAACAGGGAGAGGTTAGGAGTCAAGGGGCTGAAACTCAGGTGTTTGCCTGGGGTATTTGCATCAGCTTTGCATGTGCTGTGCATACTCACCCTGGCTTGCTCTCCCTTAGTTCTAGTGTGTTGGGTACTTTGTGACTTTTCTCTGCTCAGACCAGCTCTCCCGCAGGGGAAGGCAGAAGGGTTGGAGGGCGACTGCCTCGGAAGACTGGACCTGGAGGAGCCTGGCGGCCAGCTCTGAGGTAGTGGGCGGGGCCTCCTCCTCTGCTCCCAGCCCTGCCTGTGCAGAATGGCTCCTGCACCCCCAACGGTCTCCCTGTCCCACACCCATCCCCACTCTGCAGTCCTGCCGCGTCCATACAGAACAGATCCTGAGGGTTGTGATATCCAACTCCCTTCATATCACAGATGTGGAAACTGAGGCTCAGTGACTCGCTCCAAATCCCACGATAAAGGAGTCGGCCTCAAGCACTCGGGCCTGCCTCCAATTCAGGTGCAAACGGGTGCTCCTGAGGGGCAGGGCGCCTCCGTTGGAGCCTCCACCCACACTCCACCCGAAGCCTCCTCCCCACCACCCTTAAAAGCCGGTGCTCCCTCCAGAGGGAGGCGTGGCTGGGAACAGGATTTCAAGGAAAGGAAAGAAGGGCGTAGCAGCTGCGTGGCCCTGGGAAACACCCTTGTCTCTCCCGGCCATGGTTCCCTCGTCTGTAAAAGGAGTATGAGAACACAGAACCCAGCAGGGCTGTCCTGAGGACCAGATGAACTCGCCAGTGATGAGTTTCATCTCCCCGATGCCTGGGAAAGGGATGTGCCAAGGGTCACTTGGAAGGGACATTTGAGCCGTGATTTGGAAGCGAGTCAGGCCTAGGGCTGGGAAAAGGGAGGAATCTCGATCCTAAAAGCTCTGATCTGTGACTGGGCAGATACAGCCCTCCTCCTGCATGGGAGAAGGGGCCCAAGGGAAAGATCAAGGTGGGATCCAGCCAGGATCCCCTTTGGGGGCAGCCTCCTGCCCCAGCACTGAGCGGGAGGGCGTGGTGAGGGAGGGCTTCCTGGAGGGAGAGTTTGTGGAAACTGAGAGGGAAGGAAATGCTGAAGCCCTGCCCTGGGGGCGCTGTTCCCTCTCCCCTCTCCCTTGCCCTGCAGCCCTGAGAGGCAGCCCTGAGCTCTGGCCAAGCCAATCTTAACTCCTGGGGCCTGTGACACCCAGGGAGGCTGGTGCCCCGAGGGAGGTAGTAGCCTGTGTCTGTGCCACTTTCAGGATGCTGTGCTCCTGTGCGCCTGTCTGTACACCCTTCGTGAGCCCATGTGCTTGTGTCCTGTGCCCGTGTGTGTTTACCTGGGTCTGTCTGAGAACGTGTGCTCTGTGTACGTGTGTATGTCTGCCTGGGTGCACGCACACACGTGTGTGCGGGGGCCCTTGGTTCCTTCCAGGCCCCATTGAGCTCCCGGGCAATGACAGTTTAGAGCGTCTCTAAAAGGGAACTAAGCTCTCCGGTGGGTTAAGCCCCGAGGAGGGGAAGGGCAGAGAGACTACCTTGCCCTGGGGGGCGCGGGGCTGTGGGCTGGGGGGAGATGCGGACCTCACCCGTGGAGCACATTCAGCAGAAACACAGCTTCTCAGATTTGGGAACCCTCCTGGAGGCCTTTCTGTACCAAGCCCAGGCTGGGTGCGGGGACCGGAGTCAGATTCGATGCCGCCCCTGCCCTTCTGGGGGCGGCCTGAGCCGTGGGATGTGCTGCTGGACACCTGCAAGGCTGGTGACCAGAGGGCTGTGCGGGGCACACAGAATAGGAGCAGGCATGCCCAAGTCTGACAGGAGGGTTAAGGAAGGCTTCCCATGGGAGACTTGAGGGGTGTTTGGTGGGAGATGCGGGGAAGGGGCTGGAGAACAGAGCAGGGCTCGGTGCTGGCTGGAATTTGGGGATGTGGGGAGGGTGATTCCCGCCTTCCAGGCCTGGAAGCCTAGGAGAATGGAGGTGGCTTGAGGTGGGGGGAGGGGGAGGAGCAGGTTTAGGGGAATGTGATGGATTCCCATTTGGTCTCTGTGGGCGTGAGATACCTGTAGGACGTCCAGAGGTTCATTGGGTACGCAGGCCTTGAGCAGAGACAGCGGTGATGAATGATACCATCCAAGGAGTGTGTGAGGGGCAAGGGAGGGAATGGGGCTTAGGGTAAAGAGCCGCAGCATGGGGCCTGGGCGGACAGAGGGGCCAGCTTAGGCGGTAGGAGAGGGGGTAGGGAAATCAGAGCAATGGGTGGCCTGGAAGCCAGGAAGGGAAGGCGAGGTCCACAGTGTCCAGGAGGACCGAGAACTGTGTGGTGAGCTCATGCCCTGGAGGTCGAGTGAGCTCGGTGGAAATGGAGGGCGGTTGGTTTCGCAGCAGTGGGAGGGAGGGGGGGGGGCATGAGTGTAGACAACTCTTTGAGAACTTGGAAGGGGAGGGAAGGAAAGAGAGGGAGTGCTGGCAGGGGGTGGAGGGGGCCAAATTGGGTGAGGCCCAGGCCTATTTAGTGCCACCTGGAGAGGAGAGAGGAGATGCGGGAGGTAGGAGGGGTGGGGGAGGCCTCATCTGTAAACACCTGTGTAGGCCTCTGCATCAAGGAGGGTCTCCTGGAGGAGGCGGCTCTTCCTGGAGGGATGGTTGTGGAAAGCAGGGGCAGAGGAGCTGGCACAGAGGCCCTCCGTCCTGCCCTGAGCTCTGACAGGCTCCAGGGCCCCCCCGCCTGTGGAGACTGTTGACCTCCTAGGAGGCAGCAGCCACTCAAAGTCAGAGCATCCTCATCAATAAACCAGGTTTCAGGTCAGTGATAGAAGCGCAGGGCTGGGCAGGGTTGGCCTGCCGCGGTTCTGTGCCTCTGATGCTCACTGAAGTGGCTTCGTAAAGCTTCCAACAAGAATGTCAGCACATGGATTGGTCTGCTTCCGAGTCCATGCCCAATTCCATCCCTGGGCTCAACTCCCAATTACCGGGAAGTTCTTCCTCTGGGTCTACCTACCGTAAGTCTTTCCTGCTGTGTGTTCCCTTCTGGTGAACTTGTTCAACCCAGCTCTGTGGGGCCAAGCCAATCAGCCGGCCCCTTTGAGTGGCGGCCAGTGTTTTTACAACTTGTTTTCATGAAGTTGGTTTGAAGTCTCCGTGCATTCCCAGAATATCAGGCCCGCCCTGGTTCACGGGACTGACCAAAACAGGGTCGGAGCCAACAGAAGAATCCGAACACTTAGTCATCTCCCTCGGCTCATCCACTGGTTCTCCAGCTTTTCTTCCAATTAAAAAAAGAGAGAAAGAAAGTCAGCTCAGATGGCCAGGAGCGAACAGCGTCCGAGGATGTAAACAGGCTCCGGTGGTGCTGGTGGCGGACACGGGTCAGGCTTTGCACTGCGCTGACCTCAGTTCAAACCTTGCCACAAGGCATCTTTGACAACTGTCTCCAAGCCTCACTTTCCTCATCCCCGATGTGGGAAAATTACTGGCACCGACTTCGTAGGTTGGGTGATACAGAAGCAGACCCAGAGACCAGGATTTATGTCAGAATGATTCACATGAGAAGTTTTCCAGGAAAGAGAAAAAACTGCTAAGGAAATAGGAAAAAGAACCAGAAAGAGGAGAAGCAAGAGTGTGATTTCAAGCCAAGCCCCTCGGGGGAACTTGGCTCAGTCCCCAGAGCTCTCCAGACACGGAGCCAGAACTGGCTGCCAGAGGCAAGAGTGCTGGACAGCTTAGCCCCCCACCTGCCAGGTCACTGGCAAAGGGGCCCTGGGGGATTGTCAGGCCTCAGGCAAGGTGATTCTAAGAGCCTGAAGGCAGTCCAGCATCTCCACAGGTGTTGGCTGTGGACAGGACCACGCAAGCCAGTGTGCCCCAGAATGGTAAACAGGTCTGTCGCAAATTCTGGCCAGCAGGATTCGTATGCCATGGCTGCGTGTAAGTAGTTTTACACGTAATTTTATAATGGACTAGAAATTCCAGGACCATGCGTCCCCTCCATTATCATCTTGGAGAGGCCCCAAGCCTTGGGTCCAGGGGTTTTTATTGCTGGTCTCTGGGACATTACCTCAGAATGGTATTCATTAACCTTGCATAGACTGTAGATTCGCTTTAGGTGGTAGACAGCCCAGAAGGTACATCAAAAGGGTTATGCAAAGACAAGAGGTATGGCTGAACTTTGAAAGGATTAGCATCGTCTAAGGAAGCTAGTTAAGTATTAGCATTTGTTCTTTTGATCCAGGGAGAGATTTTTAGCAAGAGCAAGGTTTTATTTTAAGTCTAAGGAACATGCCAGCCTGATTTCTCCACAGGAAATTCTGCTACCCCACTCTTGGGTCCATGCTTGCCGAGTTATGTTCCACGAGAGACCGTGCCCTTATTAGCCCATGAAAACATAGGGCTACAATTCCCCCCGTGGGAGCACGAAATTCCCTATACAGGTCCCAAGAGACGCGGGTGCTGCACGACAGAGGCCTCTCCTGCAGAGGAGTGTGCAGCTTCTACGTGATACAGTGTATACGCTGCTGGTTATGCAGAGCCTGGCACAGAGGAAGCACCAGTAACGGACAGCTCTTCTCACCTATTAGGAAGAGGAGTGCAGAATGGGGGTCCCGGATTGTGTGGTCAGCGAGAGGCACGGCCTCTGAGAGCTTCCCTGTGACCGCGTTGCTGACCCGCCCTGGCTACTCAGCGTCTCTCAGCTTCTAGAGACAGAACCCCACAGAGCTCCCCAGCCGGCAGATGGGGCCCCAGCCCCCAGGGTCTTCCTACGACTTGGCTGCGGGCAGCCTCTTCCACCCTGCCCGGGCTGGTCCGGTGCCTGCCACAGCCCCTCCAGAGAAGCCTGCCTCTGCACCACCCCCACCTCAGCATGCACAGCCCGGCGAGGGTTGGTGAAGAGCAGGGGACGTCACGGGGCCCAAGAGCAGAGGTTAAGTCAGGGCCATGGAGGCACTGAGCGCTGTGGAGGAAATTGAGGCCCCTGGGGCCCATCCCCAGCTCAGCTGAATTGGGCTTTTCTTCCCAGCCCAGCCCCCCCACCCACTGCATCTCTGAGGCTCTTTCCATGGAAGGTGCTCGGGGATCATTTGTGGAACTTGTGTTGGTCCGTGCGCCCCAGGAATGAACAAATGGAAGTTGTGCTTCCAGGACTCTGACCACTTGAACTGGTGATGTCAGCCCGGGTTGGTCTGGTGGAATTTGACCCAACCCCTCCCCTGCCTCCCCACACCCCATGATGTCACAAGGAATGTCACTCATGATCCAGGCCTCTGCGAGTTTAGCTCTGCAGAGCCTGACAGGCCTGGCTTCTAGTCCACACTCCATCGTGTGCTGCTTAACCTTGGCCACCTTGCCTTCCCTCTCTGAGTCTGCACGCCCTGTGTTTCTAACCAAAGTTCTGTGTGCGCTCAGCTCAATCAGATGATTACAACATGGTGTTATTTCCTGTACATAACCTCCCAGTGGCCAGGGCGAAGAGAACCAGGCACCCGCGTGGTCAGTCACTGCTATTTAGTCATTAGCTCATCTGGCAACCTTTTATTAAGCACCTACCATCTAAGGGGTTCTTTGCTCAGGTGGGCAGGGTCCTGCTTTCTCCAGGCCTATTGTCTAGTCCACAGTGAGGCTGTGCCTTATCCTGAAGCCTGGGGAGCCCGCAGGCCTCAGGGGGAAGGGTGGACATATGGTGGTGGCCCCTGAGCAGGCAAGGCGTGGCTGGCCAGGGTGGTGGGTGAGGGGGAGCAAGCTGGCTCACTCCTGGGTATTTGTTGCTGCCTGTGGTGCAACCCCATTGAGTTGGGCTGGAAGATGGCTTTGGTCCACCAGCAAGGCCCTCTCGCACCCCTCCCCTGCCTCCATTGTTCACAGGCGCTAGCTAGCATCTGTGCGCCATGAAGACCTGAGGCTTTTTCAGCAGGAGCTCTCTCTGTCCACCGGGGCACCAGGGCCTCTCCTGGCACACAAGTGAGCTCAGGAAATGTGTATCGGTGACTGGATTTATGTCAACCAGATTGGTTTGGGAGTCAGAGTATGAATCCCGGCTCTGCCACTTGCTTAGCTGTGCCCCGAGAGCCTCCGGTTTGCCGTCTGTAGAATGTGTTGCAATGGGAGGCTAAGAGGAGTAAGTGGGAGAGCAGACTGAGTCTCGTCCCCGTACGGGGCTGTGGCCAGCCCTCTCTCAATCGCGGACAGTGTTGTCGCAGGTGGACTCCGCATGCGCCCGGCCCAGCAGGAAACACAGGAGAGACGGAGTTAGGCCCTGAAAAGACGGTTCAGCACTTGGCGGTTTACAAAGTCCTGTCACGTCCTGAACACTGGGTTCTTCTAGTCATCCCGTGAGGCTGTCGGGGCTGGTTGCAGAATTCCCATCTGGCGAATGGAGACTCTGAGCCTAGAGAGGAGGCTGGCCTGCCTTCCAGTGCCCAGATCTCCTGGCTGTCTGCCTCCTGCTCTCTCCTCAATGCCCCTGCCCCCTGCAGAACCTAGCTTCTGCCCTCCGGCAGCTCTTTGTGAAAGATGCTAGGAAGGAATGGTGGTGGGCAGGGAATGTGGAGATTTGTCAGCCCAGATGTCAGGGGCTAAGGGTGCATTCTGGGCTTTAGCCAGTCACTGTGACCAGTAGGCCCAGAGTAGGGGGGAGCATGGGGGGCTGGGTAGAGGTGGACTAAGTAGAGGTTCAGAGGAGGAGAAAAACAACTGTGGGAGCCAGAGGTCATCCACCGAGCCTGATGGCCCGGGGCGGCCAGCCTGGTGGTCCCTTCACAGAGGGTGCTGGAATGCAAGGGACTTGGAGGAGCACCCGGTCTGTGAGAGACGCCAGTCAAGTCATGGCCACTGCCTTTGCAGGCATTTGAGTCACTCTGGACATAAGGCCCCATCTAAGCAAGAGGACAGACATTCCGTGTGTGGAGCGCTTTCTAACAGGCAGACTCTGGGGAGGGCAGGGCTGGCCGGCAGCTGACCTGGCGTTCAGCAAGGCAAACGGCCCAGCGCAGGTGGCCGGGGCCCCATGAAAGTCGGTGCCAGCAGGCAGGCCTGGCCCAAAGTTTGCCCGGGGTTAAAATACAAATAGAGGCCCCTAGATCTTTGTCATATATTTGAAACTTTAAAATAAAACAGTTTGATTTTCATACTTTGGCAAATATACTTTCATAATGTAAATTGAAATATACATGTAAAGTTATGGGTTTTTTTTAAAGATTTTATTTATTTATTTTAGAGAGAGGGGAAGGGAGGGAGACAGAGAGGGAGAGAAACAGCAATGTATGGTTGCCTCTCACATGGCCCTCACTGGGGACCCGGCCCGCAACCCAGGCATGTGCCCTGATGGGGAATCGAACCGGGACCCTCTGGTTCCCAGCCCACGCTCAATCCACTGAGCTACACCAGCCAGGGCTAAAGTTATGGTTTTATATGACCAAAAGTGACAAAAATATCAAGGAAGACTGAATTTAATTATTATTACACGTCTTGGGTGTTTCGATGGTGGGCCGGTGATGTTCAAAGGAGTAAGAAGACTTACAGTTCATACATTAGTTCATAAAATATATTTTATTGTCTTCATTTTAGCAAGATCGCTATGATTATATTGTTATAATCAAGGTTTTCACATCATTTGAAAATTTGGTATTGATGGTAATCTAAAGGATCAAAAAATAAAATGCAATTTTATTTAAAGAGTATAAAATTTGGGTGTATTTACATCAAAAGTGTAAATCAAAGTAAATGTAAAGAAAGGAAAATTTATATTTTCAAAAATTATTTTTCTTGAAAATATTATGGAAATTTATACATATCACAATGAACACAGATCAGATTTAAAATGAAGTTATTTAAATAGAGATCAGATACTCAGAGTTTCGAAGCGTTCGTGAATGTGAAAGTATTGACAGTCCGGTGTTCGAGGTTCATCTCGCGGCCAAAGGGAGGAACCGGTGTCACACTTCATGCTACACCGACCTGAGTAACGCGAGTTGTTAAAGACAGTCACCCCCTTACCCACAGGGCGCACAGTCCGGGACCCCCAAAAGGGGGTGCCTGTCACCACAGATAGCACCGAGCCCTATGCAACTGACCGTGAACGCCGCGAGGGTCGGGGGCACCGACCCCGCGCAGTCACACATCCACGTGTGACTGGAGCCGGTCCTCCGCACACACGGGCCCCCTGCTGCAGACGGGGGTACAGTGGGCCCTTGAACAGCGCAGAATGAACTGTGTGTGTCCACTCGTGTGTGCAAGGTTTTTTCCAAAACCCAAGTTCCGGGGTCAACCATATGTTCACTGTGTTATCTTGTACAGCTGTACCTATGATGGAGTTTAATTTACAACTTAAGCACAGTAAGAGATTAATAACAGCCAATAATGGAATAGAACAATTATACCAATATATTGTACTAAAAGTTATGTGAATGTGGTCTCAGCGAACTAGCACAAAGCATGTTTTTTTTCTTTTTTTATTAAATTGAGAACGTTCACCTTTTCACTTAAAGGAAGCACCTTCTGGCTTCTCTTTGGCATATCTGAATGCTCTCGCACTGAGGCCATCATTGAGTAAAATGAGGGCCACTTTGACACAAGCACTGTGACACTGCGATAGTCGATCGATAACGAGCCGGCTCCCAGGCGCCTGCGGCTGTGCGAACAAGGCGTGCACGCAGGGACGACTGACGTCCAGGGCCGGGTGGAGCGGGGTGGTGCGGGATTTCACCACACTGCTCAGACGGGGTGCAATTTAAAACTTAAGAATTGCTTATTTCTGGAATTTTTTATTTAACAATTGTGGACCATGGAGGACCACAGGTAACCGAAACAGCGCACAAGGTGAACTACTGTGCCGTAAGGTGCCCCTCGGCTGCCATGTGCGTTCACTGTGAATGACCACACCAGCTCAGGAGTGCGTTTAGAACCACAGATGAGGATTGGTGGGGGAGCCCTACCAATCAATCAGTCAGTCAATCAATCAATAAAGGATGCTTGGCATTACTGGGAAATGGATAAGGTAAGTCCTCAGTGCTGTTCATAGGTTCTTGGAAACTGCCACTTTAAGTGAAATGAAATATTAAAGCCACTTTTACCACAGGCCAGTTGAGATAAACAAGGGTTAAGTTCCTATGGTATATTTCTGGTCACAGAAACATCACCAAACTTGCCAATAGGGACCCAAAGCACTTCTAGTATTAAACATTGAAATAAATGTAAGCCATACATACATTTGAGAAAGATGAATAAAAACAAGTAAAATAATGAATTTTCCACCCACTTAATTCCAGTTTAGGGTCAAGGATGGCCGGAGCCTGTCCCGGCAGCTGGTGCTCAAATCTAGGTATCTGCATCCACTCATACTTTTCACTCATATGTGCATTTGTTCATTTATTTAAAACCCATGTTCACTTCCTCCAATTTTTCCTTTCATTATAGAATGCCAGGCCATACTAGTCTTGCAGTGCAGCCCCATGGTCCTACAAATGAAGGGACTGAGGCTCAGAGAGTGTACTGATGTACCTGAGGTCACGCAGCAGAGAAGCCTCCCGGTGAGGTTTCACAGTGCGGAGAATGGGTGCTGAGTTTGAGTTCCAGGTAGTATCTGAATGGGTGTTGTCACATCCCAATCGGCTTCCCTCCATCAGACTCGGCTACCCAGGCCACCTGCCCCAGGGCCCTGGGGAGAACCTACAGGGGGTTCTGTTTGAAGAGCCACTTCCTGTTTGAGGCTGAGCACTTCCTTCAGGTGACTCATAGGCCCCCACTGGCCCTGTGTTGGGAAGCCAAGGTGAGGTGGAAGCAGGCCCAGGCTCTGCCTGAGACCCCAACGGGGTGACCCTGAGACTGAGCAGTGCCTCAGACTGGAGGTAGGAGCTGGAGCTAGACTTCCTCACCCAGCCTGGCGGGCAGGACTCTGCCAGAGCAGGGAACTCGGCCGTCATGGCGTGGGGGCAGCCCCCCTATGCAGGCACTCCCTCACTCAGCTTCCAGGTGGGGGCTGACAGCAGAGCTGGGGCTCTTTAGGGCGAAGTGGTGGCACTGTCCCTTCCTTACAGGACAGTGAAGTGTGATAGAGCGCCAGGCCAGGAACCAGGGACTTGGATTTCTGACACCAGCTGTTGGTGACCTGTCAGTTCTCTGCCCCTCTCCACGCTTCGATACCCATGCCTGTCTAATGGAGCGGGGCGGGGGGGGGGCACGGTGTTTGTTGGCTGTGGCATTTGGGACAGCTTGGCATCACAGGATTTGCAGGAAGAGAACTGGGTTTGAATTCTGGCTTTGCTACTTTTGCTGGCTGCGTCCACCTCTCAGAGGCTCCACTTGACATTTTGAAATAATAATCACTTTAGTCATTTTACATACTTTAATCCTCGTATCACATGGGATAGGTATCATTATTATTTTATACATAAGAAGATTTTTTTTATTGTTGTTCAAGTACATTTGTCTCCATTTTCACCCCACCATGCCCCCCTGCCCCACCCACCCCTGCCTCCCACCCTCAAACCCACCCCCTTTGGCTTTGTCCGTGTGTCCTACATACTTACGCCTTGATGCCCTCCCCCCTTATTACCCGCCATTATCCCCCTCCCTCCTCTCTAGTTACTGTCAGTTTGTTCTTTATTTCCATGTCTTTGGTTCTATTTTGCTCGCTTGTTTGTTTTGTCGATTAGGTTCCACTTATAGGTGAGATCATATGGTATTTGCCTTTCATCGCTTGGCTTATTTCACTTAGCATAATGCTCTCCAGATCCATTCATGCCGTCACGAAGGGTATAAGCTCCTTCCTTCTTTCTGCTGTGTAGTATTCTATTGTGTAAATGTACCATAGTTTTTTTGATCCACTGATTTGCTGATGGGCACTTAGGTTGTTTCCAGCACTTGGCTATTGTAAATTGTGCTGCTGTGAACACTGGACTGCATAGGTTCTTTTGGATTGGTGTTTCAGGGCTCTTAGGGTATAATCCCAGCAGTGGAATTGCTGGGTCAAAAGGCAGTTCCATTTTTAGTTTTCTGAGGAAATTCCATACTGTTCTCCACAGTGGCTTCACCAGTCTGCTTTCCCACCAACAGTGCACCAGGGTTCCCTTTTCTCCGCAACCTCACCAGCAATGGTTGTTTGTTGATTTGTTTATGATGGCCATTTCTCACCGGTGTGAAGTAGCATCTCATTGTGGTTTAATCTGCACCTCTATGATAGCTAGTGATGTTGAGCATCTTTTCATATGTCTCTGAGCCCTCTGTATGTCCTCCTTGGAGAAGTGTCTGTTCAAGTCCTTTGCCCATTTTTTAATTGGGTTGTTTGTCTTCCTGGAGTGGAGTCGTGTGAGTTTTTCATATATCCATAAGGAGACTGAAGCACAGAGAGGATCAGTAACTAGACTAAGGCAACACAATAACAGCAAAGATTCTAACTTGCACAGTCTGACCCCAGCACCCACACTGTCAACAACGATAGTCTTGCTACTCAAACTGTGGTCCCTGGACCAGCAGCATCAGCATCACTCAGGAGACTCGACCTACTGAGCCCGACTGCATGTGAACAAGATCTCCAGGTGATCTGTTTGCACATTAAAGTCTGAGAAGCCCCTCTGTATCGAATATATTCCCCCTGTCACTTAGGTCTTAGGGTCGCCGTGGGAGATGAAAGAAATAAATGCGTTTTGTAAACTGTAAAGCACAGTACATTCAGTTACTGAGCAGTACATTCAGGGCATCGTGAGAAACCTGGGGGGTGGAGGTGGAGAGAGGCAGGGCTGGGAGTGCCACGAGAATCTGTCAGTAGCTGGATGTTATTTTCAAGCCGTCTCTGAACCCGGCTCGGCCCCCTTCCCATCCAGGGGAGAGTCTTGCCTGTATATTTCTTGCCGGTGTGTGGCCCCGGGGCCTAACTGGATTGAAGAGGATTCTCATGCTGGGCACAGGCCTGAGCCACCACCTCTCTGAAGCCTGCAAAGCACCAGGAAACCTGGGTCCCAGCCCTTGCCCTGCCTCTGACACTCTGGGTGATCTAGGCAAGCTCCTGGCCCTGCCAGCCTGTGTCCCCTAAAGGGCAAGGTGGCAGCATCCTCTGTAGCCTGCAGTCTGACCCAGAGCCCTCTTACTTTTTCTCCTCCCCCCATGGCCCGTTAGTGGTACCACCTCTTCTCGCAGTTCCCGGGCAGAAGGGCTGTCCAGCAGGCTGCAAGAGCTGGTGATGGGGGAGGTGGTGCGTGAGTCAGAAGTAAGCCATATAATTGCGGTGCCCCAGATCCCTCCTCCAGCCCACCAGCCCTCCCTGTGGCTGCTTTAGAACGGCTGGTTTGGCTGCTACCTCTGGAGAAACAGGTCTCTGAGCAGCACGGAAGGGCCTCTGCCCCCCCCCCCCTCCCAGCAGCTAGGCACAGCCCTAGGTTTCGTCCTAGGGTGGCTGGGTCTTGGGTCATGTTTCCGTGGGTCCTGGGGTCTGGGGTAGGGGAGAAGGAGGGGTTCCGGGAGCAGGTTGTACTTGGTTTGGGGTTGAGGCTGGTCTGTGGTTAGCGTGTGTGGAGGGAGGATTGTGTGTGCGGGGTCTCATGGCCCACAAACGGATCATGTGTGTCCCTTCAGCTCCCCCAGCTCGGTGACTTCTCCAGGGCAGGGACTAGATGTGACCCATCCCTGAGCTCCACACTCGGCACAAGGCGGGCACAGGGTAGGAGCTTGCTGGGGGTCAGGTGGAAGGGGAGAAGGCAGGGCAACTGCTGAGTGATCTGACTGGGTTTTTCCCTTGTCCCCACAGCTCTCTCAGTGAAGTGACGTCACCAAGTCCCTGACAGGACACCTCTGGGACCCCAGCCCACAGCCGCTGGTGCCTTCTTCCAGGTAAAGAAAAGAGAAAAGAAGGAGGCAGGGAGAAAGGAGTTAGAGGCAAGCTACACAGAGCAGCCCAGTGGGTTCGAGAACGCCTACCTCTCGCATGGGGGCAGCACCCTGCAGTTTTCAGGAAACGGCAGAGCGAACGGGGTTATGTCCTCCTTTACAGGCAGGGAAACCTGAAGCTCCGAGCGGAGCTGTCTCTTGCTTACTCCAGTACACCTGTGCTTACCTAAGCCCCTTACATATATCAGCCCATTTAATCCTCACAGCAGCCCATGAGATTGGCACTATTATTATCTCCACTTTATAAATAAGGAGACTGAGGTATAGAGGCATTAAGGAATTTGCTCAGTTAGTAAGTGATAGAACTGGGTTTCAAACCCAGGCAGGCTGGCTCTCAGCACGCATTCCTGCCCCCGCCCCCCGGCCCCCGTGATCTTCTGCTTCTCCAGAGCCAAGTACTGAAATAAGTTACCTTGCCCTCCAATTTCGGTGGGTTTCATGGGCTCCTGTTTCACGGGAGATTTGTGTTTTGAAGAATGATGCTTCAGCCAAAGGGATCAATAGCAACTAATGGAATTGGAGGCCTTAAACCATGGAATTGGCATGAGCCTCGACTCCTGGGACTTTCTTCCTCAGCATCCGAGCAAGGCCGGTTTCCTTTGGTTACCAAAGGGAAACCTGGACATTGGAAAGAGGGGTAGAAAAGTTTGGGCCCCAGGGTCTCGGACTTGCCTGGAAGCAGAGGGTTGCTCCTCGTCACAGAATGCCTTGAGGAAGAGAGATGTAAATGACAGCGAGGAAGTCAGTGCGCTGAATCTGAGGTCATCTCATCCCAGACCAGGAACGGAGGTGTGCAAGCAGGTAGCAGAGGTTTAAGAAAAAACTGTGGGAGCCCTGGCTGTGTAGTTCAGTTGGTTAGAGCATCGTCCTGATATTCCAAGTTTGCAGGTTCGACCCCCAGTCTGGGCATATACAGGAGTCAACCATTGAATGCATAAATAAGTGGAACAAGTTCATGTTCCTCTGTCTCTCCCTCCCTCCCTTCTTTTCTCACTAATCAATAAAATTTTTAAATAGCTCAAAAAAATAAAAATTGTGGGAGAAAATGTTTGATTGAGACTTATTTCAGTAACTTAATTTTCCCGTGAGTAGGGAAAGGCTAATTATTGTTCAGAGGCAAGACCGGGATCGGGCCCAGAAGGGCTGCAGTTGTGTGGCTTAGGAGGCTCTGGTCGGCTCCTTCTTTCCTTCCTTTGAACATTTAACCAGCTTCTCTGACCGACAAATGAATGGGCACCTCCTTGGCACTGGCACAGTGCAGGGATGCAGGTCCCCAGCACAGTGACCTCTCTCTAGCGGGGAAAGAGCCTGGAGTATCTTGTGTCCCCATCTCCCAGTGCGCGGCCACAGACACTGTGGCTCTTCAAAAACGCTTGGCTGAGTGGACAGAAGTCTCCGTCTGGAGAAGCTTTCAGCCCAGTGGGCAAGGCAGCCGCGGAAGCAGATAATTACTGTGCGCAGAGGCCTGTGATCATGTCTCGAGAGCTCTGCCAGACATGTGAGCACGAAGGGAGGAGGCAGCGGGCTTCCGTGGCGGGCGGGGTGGGGAGGTGTCAGATTGTGCTTTGCACGGGGTCTGTTTGTTAAGATGGTTGGGATGTGGATTGGGGTGGTGGGGAGGGCTTTCCTGGCAGGGGGCCCAGGGTGAGCCAGGGCCGAGCCGTGGGAAGGTGGATAGTGTGGTGTGCTTAGAACACTGCAGTGTAAGGAGGGGAAGGGGGCGGTGAGGCAAGACAGGTAGGTGTGAGTGGAAGGAAGCAAGAGAAAGACTCCCTAAATGGTAGGACTTGCTTTTCTTCCCACCCCAGGGCTGGTTTGGGAAGCCTGTTTGTATAATAACCCTAGTATTTTACATAAATAAATAAAATAAATCATTGCTCTCCATTCCCTCAGGGGGCAAAAACTAGTCAGAGACAAGTTTGCTCAGTGCAAGTCTCTGCCAGACTGGGCCTCCACCTTCTCCTGCTCTCACTCCGGTGGCCTCCCTGCCCTGGGGAGATTGCTGGGATCCTGGGAGGAGCGAAGCTGCTGAGGAGGACAGAGGACGGTGAAAGTCTTCCCTTTCTCCAGGCCCCTGTCTGGCCCTTGAGGCCCAGCCTGAGGCCCTGGGGATATTTGCTCACTCTGTTTCCTCCAGGAAGAACCTGTCTGTGCCAGTTGGGTTTTTTTGGGGGGTGGGGGTGGGAGCAGGCCACTCCTCTCAAGAGGGCTTCCCTACAGGCCTGCCTTAGGGAGGAAACCACTCTGGTCTCCAGGGAGTAGGCACGCCTATGCAGGCTGCTCTGCTGGGCAACCATTGCAAGGAGATGCCTGGGGATTTCTGCCTGGAGAGCGAGGCTGGACGGAGTGGCTGAAGGTCTTTAATAATCTGAAATCCAGGGATAGTTCTGTGGATTGCTCTAGGGGTCCATGATTATATGAGTCTTAGGTGAGGTGATTCCAAGACTGATTTATAGACTTTGCAGCTGGAGATTTTGAGTCTGAGTTGCTAAGCTTCACTCTCTGGCACTCCTGGTGACTACTCATAGCCCTGACTTGGGAAAGAGAGGTCCTGCCTGTGCCACAAGAACCCAAGGCCCCTGAGCAGGGTCCTAAGCCTGTCTCCCATCCAGCCTGTAGCCCCAAACCTGTGTCCGTAAAATGCGGGTCTGGTACTTACCTGCCGAGTTGGCGAGATGCTTCAGTGAAACGATGTGCGGAGAGGCTCTGGAAACAGCCAAGCACTGGGCACGCATGTGGTTGTGACGTAGACGCTGTCACTGTGAAGAGTCCGTCCCCCTAGAAGGAAGGTCCATGGCTAATTCTCTATAAATCTTTCTTGGCTCCTGGTTGTGTCTGGCACACAGTGGAGGCTTCTTAAACATTTACTGAATGAGCTCAAGAGCCTTGGATACGGGACAGATGATACCAGAGGCCGCAGCTCCCAGGAACAAGCAGGGAGCACTCCCTACGGCAGGACAGCCAGGAGGGGCAGGAGAACTTGAGAACCAGTGCCCGGGGCACAGCGAGCCTGCCCACACAGTGATGGCCTCAGCCTTGGCCTGCGCCCCCAGGGAGAGCACTCAGAGGTCTCTCGGGACAGAAGTGTTGTGTAAACAGGAGGCTCTGGGACCTCCCTGGAAAGAGATTAATAATGACCCTAATTATGGCATGATTAATTCTTTGAGGGCTCCTGCTGAGCCCCAGCCTGGGCCACCGAGCAACTCCAATGACATGTATGACAGCGGGGCGGGGTGCTGCCTCCCGGGCCTCCCTCCCGGCCCCTCCCCTCCCAGCCTCTTCCCCACTGGCCGCCGCCGCAGTGACAGGTTTCCTTCCTGTCCTGCATCTGCGTACCTTCCCTGTCATTTGAGCGTAGGAGTGACACGCTCAGGGCCGTAGTGTGGGGGTGGCAACCCAGATCTCCAAACCCGAGCATCGGAGGAGGCCCGCACAGCCAGAAATGCCCCAGATCTGTGGCTAAGTGCAGAAGGCTGTGCTGGGGGCTGGGACTCCTTGGCCCCACATTTCTCCAGACTTCTCAAGCCTTGGAAAACGGGAAGTCCCAGAACTAGCCCTGTTGTCCTACCTCCAGCCCCAGTGCTTGGGGTTTGTCTTCTTGTTTTTGGTTTAGTTGTATGTGAGCTGGGGAAACGGCCCAGCTAGGCAGCTGCCTGGGGGCTGCTCTGCTGCCCCTGAGCCCCCAGAGGGCCGGAGGGGCCCTGTTGGCAGCACCCCCCCCCCCCACCAGATTGAACGCACTGGGGCTTAACTTTCAGCTGGGAGCCTGGGGGCAGTCTTGGCCCTGGTAGAGGCCCTCTCACCCCTCCCTGCGGCCAGGCTTTCCCCGTGCTATTCTTTCACCTAGAGTCCCCCTCTTCTCCCCTTTGTGCTCCAAACCTCCCTGAGTGCTGAGTGCTCCTCAGGCGTTGCCCTCTCCAGGAAGCCACTGTGCAGTGACCGGTGCTGGGACCCGAGGACGCACAGGAGCTCTGGGTCCCCAAGACCCTGACACCAGCAGGGAGGGTGTCTGAGAGGAGAGGCGTCCCTGAGCTGAGATGAGGAGGAGTTTGCCGGCCCTGATGAGGGGCAGAGGGGCCCGGAGCTAAGGCAGCCTCACAGGCACAGCTGCCCTGGGAGCAGGGTGTGAGCGGGGCCTCAAGGAAGAGCCCAGGGAGGCCCTGGTCTCGCTCCAAGGCCGTGTTTCTGGAGCACGTTGGGAAGGAGTCATTGTGGCCTTTTACGCCCTGAGTTTTACTCCAAGTCAAGTTAGGGATCATTGCTGTGAGTTATCCAGGCCGTGACTCCCTGGGCCTTGGTCCCTGTCAGAGGTGGTGGAGGCAGCCGGGCAGGGGCAGCTGCAGGACGTCATGGGCCTTCCTATAGCTTTCATCCTCAGTGTGATGGCTTCGGTCAGTGGCAGGCTCAGGGCGTCCAGCCGTTAGTCCTGGGAATGTGGGGACTCTTCCCCTCAGACCAGGCGAGGACTGTGGGATTCTCCTTCCCTCCCCCTTGAGCCGCCCCAGCTCTGCTTTTCTCCCTGGGATAGGGACAGAGCAGATGGTTAATGGGTTTTAGAGGTTGAGTCCCCAACAGACCCTTGGAGGTCATCCAGTGGTGGTCAAACCCTCCAGCAATACAGACGGGAAAGCCGGGGTCCGAGGCTCGTAGAGGCCGCCCAGCCTGCCGGTGGCTGAGCTCAGCCCCAGCCTGCCAGCCCTGGGCCAGGGCTGGGTGGAGGCCCCAGTAAGGGCAGCCACAGCCAAGGAGAAGGGGAGCGATTCCGTCCCCACGGCGTGCTTTGCCTCCTTCCCCAGGGCCCTGGGAGGCTGCCGGAGAGGGCTAGGTCTCCGCTGACCCGTCATGGTGGTGGAGGGGTTCCCCTTTCCTCCCCTGGGTTCTTGGCCCTACTCTGTACTCCTGCTCCTGTGGTGCCAACCAAAGTGTTGAACTTGGCCCTTTGAAGGCAATTTGCAGTGACACAAATGCTGCAGATGGCATAGACGTGGAAGGTGGCAGAAACGTGGGCAGACACTCCCTCTGGAGCCGGTGCCACAGACAGACTGGGCTGTAGAATCGCAGCCCTGGATTCAAATCCTTCTGTCCTGATGAGCTGTTTGGCCCTGGGCGAATCAATGTCTTAGGTCTGTTTATCTGTCAGTCGATCAGTAGAGATATCTAAATTAAATACACATATATTCAATTAATAGGCTTTATTTTTTTTTAAGACTAGTTTGAGGTTGACAGAAAAATGGATCAGAAAGTACAGAGTTCCTGCTCTCCGTCCCACACCTCGGGGTCCCCCCTATTATTACCATCTCACACTGGGGCGGCACGTTTGTTACCACTGAGGGGCCGACCCGCCTACAATGTTGTAAACTAAAGCCCATGGTTTGCACTAGGGTTCACTCTGCGCCGTACATTCTATGGGGTTTGATAAATGTATAACGACATGGGTACATCGCTATGGTGTCACAGAGAATAGTTTCCCTGTCCTGAAAATCCTCTGTGCTCCCCACCCCCAGTCCCGGGCAACCACTGATCTTTTTAATGCTGCTACAGTTTTGCCTTTTGCAGAATATGTAGTCGAATCATACAGTCTGTATGTAGCCTTTTCAGATTGGCTCCTGTCACTTAGTGTCATGCTTTTAAAGTCGCTTCATGTCTTTTGGCTTGGTAGTGCATTTCTTTTTCTCACTGAGCGATGTTCCAATATCTGGATGGACCACAGTTTGTTCGTCCGTTCGCCTGGGGCCCGTGTCTCTAATCTGCAGCAGAAGCCTGTCGAGCTCCACTTGGAAGGCTGTCTCCAGGAGGCGACACAGGTGCAGTGCCCAGCGCGGGCCCGGCAGGCCCCACGCCGCCTTCTGTAACTCGCTTCTTTCACTTAGCACACTGTTTTCAAGATTCTTTCATGTTGCGGCACAGATCAGTGTTTTATTCCTTTTCATTGTAGCCCGGGGTTCTATGATTTGTTATTCCATCTAGTTCCCATTTCTCAGATGAGTAAAGTAAGCTCAGAGAGAGCTAGTGACTTGTCTGAAGTCACACAGCAAGTCAGTTGAAGGCGACTAGGCTGGAACCTGGGCACTGACACCCGGCCTGAGATTCTCCACTCTCAGGCCTCTTAGGGCCAGAGGCAGCAGGACCTGGGGCCAGTGAGGGCCTGGCAGTCTGGGGGTCATGGGAGGCAGGAGCAGGAGGGAAGTGGGTTGGGTGCCTTCCCAGGACACCAGGGCGGGAGAGGACCCCGCAACTTTGCAGCAGGCCCTCGCTGCATCTCAGGCCTGGGCTCCAGGAAGGCTTTCCCCTGTGAAACAGGAGTGCAGGGCAGGGACCAAAAATCCAGACAGACAATGGGACTTTGGGCTGAGAGAGGGCCTCGAACATCAGGATCGGAGGTTGGGGCTTCCTCCCGTCCCAGAGCCAGTGGGGGCTCCAGGCAGGGGATTTCTTGAGAACCTGGCTGATATCCTGGGAGGTGACTTAGATAAATCAATTAGTCCTAAGTAAGTCATTGCCCTGGCGGGAAGGGAGGGAAGGGAGCAGGGAGAGTCTGGCCTCTGGGAGCTTGTCCCGAGGCCCAGGGTCTGAGCAGCACATCCTAGTGAAACTCTCAGGCCTCCCCAGCTGGACAGTCCGGGGGGCCCCAGGGCCTCGCCCTCTTGCTGCCCTGTGCTGGCCACTAGGGATGCAGGAATAACTCAGACATGCCCACACGACTCTCACAGGGCACGCAGGAAGGATTAGGGACACCCAGGGCTACAGGGGCCTGAGGAGTGCTCTAACTGAGCCTGGGGTGCAGGCAGGCTCCCTGAAGGAGGTAATGTCTGATCTGAGATTCGAAGGCTCAGGGGCTGTTGATCAGAGAGAGGGATGGCAAGTTCTGGAGTGGCGAGCCTGGAGGAGCTGGAGGGGCCAGATCCTGGTCATGTGCCTGTTAAAAAGCTTGTGCTGGCTGCAGGACAGAGCTTGGGTTGGTGGGCATAACCCCCCAACGCCCAGGGCAGTAGCCGAGGGAATGGTGAAAAAGGGCTTCGAGGGCCGTGAGAGGCAGGTTGGGGTGGTGAGGAGGTCACTGTGGTGGTGCTGGGTCTGCAGGACCTGGGTGACACCCCCGGAGACAGCCGGGAGCCTGCTGTCTTGATGGAGAGGCAGAGATTGGGTGGCCTTGGCTGTGCCCGGTAACTGAAGCCATGGGAGTGGACGAGATGACCCCAGGAGAATATCAAAAGGAGAGACAGAGGTTTGCCTCCCAAAGATACCCCTGACCTTATGAATAGTGTGAAAATTTACCTCGGGAGAGGCAGTTCCAAGAGCCAAAATCAGCTGAGTGCTGGGCTGGGGCCCAGTGCAGGCAGTTCTACTTCCCTCTTTTCCAGATTTGAAATGGAATTTCCATTCCTAGGGATTGTATTGCTCAGTTGTGGCGGCGGGTGAGCAGGAAAGGGCAGAGGACACGTGGGAACCGGTCCGGGGCTGGGGGTCCTGGGAAAGAACCCTGAGGGCAGGGGAACCTGGGTGTGGGCTTCTGCTTCCAGAGTGCCCTCCTGGCACCCCTCCCCCATAAGCTGGTCTCCTACAGAAGCCAAGGCAAAGGCTGTTATCCCATTTTACAGATTCAGGAAGCAAGGCTCAGGGAAGAGCCCTAAGGGGCCTCAGCCACAGAGCAGATCAGTGGCTGACACAGGATGAATTCAGGCCTCTTTCTACGTATCCACTGCCTCCTCCCTTCCTGGGGAGGTAGGGGCAGATGTGGTGGTCAACCTGACGGCAGAAGCCCTAATTTGTGGGAGCACAGGGTGAGATCTGGCTGAATACAGCTGAGAGCATCCCCCCATCTACTCCCTAGGCCTCCCCACCCCATGGGAGCCAAGCCGACTGCAGCAGCATCCCCATCCCTTACTGCCCCCCAAGCCCTGGGCCGGGCTTGACTCAGAGATTCCCCGGCAGCTGCACCATATTCCACGTGGCTCCCTAGGGAAACACAGGCACAGAGACTGCAGCAGACAGTTCCCAGCAATTGGAGACACTGGGCTAGTCGATATTCCCAGCAAGCCCCTAATGCATCTCTCTCCTCAGACTGGGGCTGTGATCCCGTTGCTGAAGTTAGCACAGGGTGGGGGTGAGGTGAGGCTAGGCAGAGCAGAGGCCCTGCATGAGGCCCAAAGACATTAGGAGTGGGAGGGCCTGGAGCCCAGGCCCCCCTGTGGTGCAGCCCCTGGGCATTTAGAAGGAGGCGTCTCAGGAGCGCATTTCCGATGCCTCAGCTCACAACTGCTTCTAAGAAGCCTGCCCTGACCCTCTCTGCCCCGTGCTAAGTGCCCACAGCCTCCCTTTACTTGTTCCACAATGCACTTGCACTTACGAGCCATTATAGCCCGGTGGTCACAGGGGCCAGCAAACGTTCTCTCTGAAGGGGCAGTGAGTACCGGAGGCCTCGTGGGCCAAATGGGTTCTGTTGGAACTGCTCAGCTCCGCCGCTCCAGTTAAAGCTGCCGTAGACGGGACGTGAACACATGAGCTCAGCTGCGTCCATCTGTGAAGCTTTATTTACGGACCCACTGACATTTGACCCTCGTACAATTTTCATGTGTCACAACTGTGTTCTTGTTTTGATTTTTCCCCATTCTTAGCCTGTGGGCTTACAGAAGTAGGTGCCTGGCCGGATATGGCCCGTGCGTTACCGTTTGTCAACCCCAGGTTAAAGCTAGGCAGCTGGAGCCAGACTGCCTGGCTCTGCTGGGTCACCCACAGCAAATGGCCCAGCCTCTCTGTGCTTCAGACTTCTCGTCTGTGAAAAGGCAGTGATGATAATGCTTATGGCCTGAGAAATGGCGCAGCTGCTTCAGGAGACGGCTTTTGGCAGTTCTTCAAAGGGTTAAACTATATGACCCAGCAACTCCATTCCAAAGTGCGGACCCAAGAGAAATGAAAACAGATGTTCACACGGAACCTTGTTCACAGCAGAGATGCTCGTAACAACCAGAAAGGGGCAACAACCCAAGTGCCCATCGACTGGTGAGCGGGGAAAGCAGTCGGTCTGCACCACTGAGTAACGGTCAGTTCTAAAAGGGAACGCAGTGCTGATTTATGCTGCAGGATGGGTGAGCCTTGAAGACATAATGTTAAGTAAAAGAAGCCAGTGACGAAAGACCATATACTGTGTGATTCCTTTTATATGAAACGTCCAGACTAGGCACAGAAATCGAGACGTGAAGTGGGCTGGTGGTGGTCAGGGCTTGGGGGGCGGGAAGGGGGGCGACGGGGCGTGGAGGTGACTGCGGCCGAGAGGGGAGCTTTTCTTGGGATGATGAAAATGCTTTGGAATTAGAAAGTGGTAGTGTTTTCATAACTCGGTGACTATCCTAAAAGCCGAATATGCCAAATACGAAATGTACACTTTAAAGGGGTGAATTTTATGGCGTGTGAATTATAGCTCAATAAAAAACAGTAACGGTAACACTTGCCCCGTAGCTCGTTGTTAGGGTTAGTGTGCGGACAGCATGTGGGACGGTGCCTGGGGCACATGAGGGCCTTCTGCTGCCCCTCGCTGGTCCTGTGAGGCCCGAGGGGGCCCTGTGCCTGTCCTGTCCACACTGTCTTGGGGCCTAGAACAGGGTCTGGTACAGAGCAAGTGGCTTCAAATTCTGGAGACCCACAGACCAGGAGTTGAGTCCTGACCCCTCAGGTAAATCATCTGGCCGCTGGGAGCTGCAGGCTCTTCATCTGTGAAATGGGCCAATAGTAGCAGTGCTGCTGAGGATCAGAGGGTGCCTGACATCAGGGTGGGTGAGGTGCCCAAGCCAATGGCCACTGGCCAAACGTGGCCACCTCAGAGCCCCAGCGGGTATCTCCAGGGTCCCAAGCAGGGCTGGGTCGTTGCTCCTGGGGCGCAACTCAAGACACCTCCCATTGCTCTGCCGGCCCACCACAGCCCCACTGGGCTGGGCTCCCTGAGCTGGAAGGAATGAACACGTTGGGGCACCCAAGCGAGTCTGATTGCCCACATCCAGCTGGTGTCCGCGTCCAAGACCAGGCTGCCCCTGTCTCTCTCTGGGCCTCAGTGTGATCGGCTATCCAATGGCTTTGGGGCACTGCACCTGCCCCCTTGTGACAGCGAGATGGAACAACGGATATAAAGTGTCCGCACGGTGCCTGGAATATTTTCAGTGCTCGATACATGTCAGGTTTTATGAGAATTTATTTAACACATTTATTTGGGAAGTTCTGTGTGCAAGGCACGGTTCTCATTACTGGGGATATGGCAGAGGAGAAAACAAAATCCTTGCCTCTATGAAACTGGCATCATAGCGGGATTGGCAGACCAGAGACAAAGTAAGTAAAGTATGTCTGAGAACACGACAGAGAAAATAAAGCTGAGAACGGCTGAGAGGGGATGGGAAGGAGTTGCAGTTTTATGGAAGGTGACCTGGGGGAGTTCTAAGGGGCGCCCTTCCACGCAGAGGAAGAAGCAGCCTCGTGCTGAGCAGGGGTAGTTGGGTGGAAGGGGGGAGGGTGTGGATGAGATCAGGCGTGGGTGGTGTCCTGGGAGACCCGCAGGGGTGGGCCTCTGACCCCAGGTGGGCCTGGGACCCCTGCAGGGCTTTGTGCAGAGGCTGGCCCTCCCTGACCTGGGCCGCACAGACTTTGGCTGTGTTTGGGGGTGACTCCTCACCTTCCCCGGCCTCACAGCACTGCGCTTTCTCCCACAGGACCAGCCTGGGGCCCCCATGGGCTCCTGAGGGCCGGGCACCAGGGCCGCGGGCGCGAGCATGGTGAGACACCAGCCCCTGCAGTACTATGAGCCCCAGCTGTGCCTCTCCTGCCTCACGGGCATCTACGGCTGCCGCTGGAAACGCTACCAGCGCTCCCATGACGACACCACACCGGTGAGCCACAGCGGGGCCTGGTCACAGGGATCCGGGGGCCCCAGCGTCTGGGGGGAGGGGCGTCAGCGCTGTCACTCGGCTCTGTGCTCCGGACAGGACAGTCGGTGCCCATTCTGGGTTTCAGCCCTCCCTCTGTGAAGTGGGGACTCTGCCTGAATCTGCCTAACCAGGCGGGCGAGGCTGTTCTGTGGTGGATGTAGCCAGTTGCTCGTGCTGCTCGGACAGCATGGGGGGCTGGGCTGCCCCTGAGGCTGGGTGGGGAGGGGTGCTCTGGGAGGGGTGCTCCGGGAGGAAGTGGTCACCCCAAGGTGAACAGAAGTTCTCAGCTTCCTGGCAGATCAGGACGGGCAGGTGAGCAGGGGGGTGGCAGGAGGGGAGGGTAAGGAGGTGGGCCAGACCCTCCAGAGCCTGGGAGCTGGCAGGGCTATGGCCTGGCCCCAGGGCCCTGTCACCTGAGCCAGAGCTGGCAGCAGGTGCTCAGCCGGATAAAGAAAGCCTCCTTCAGTGTCAGGGCCCAGGCCAGACTGCAAGCCGCACTTCGTCCCTGGGCGCTGTCAGCCGGTGAATCTAGTTTCTTTTCCGAAGGAACCCAATTCCTTTAAGAAGGAATGGAGAGACAGAGATAAATGGTGTTTATCTAAAAGCTTTGCTGCCTGAAAAACAACTTTCCTCTTCCCTCCTTGTCTGAACGAAGAATCCAGCCTCTAAATTCAGCTAGCCCCCAAACAGGCAGGAATGGACAAGGGTAGGGGTGGCTGCTAAGGTCAGAGGGCAGGCGTCACAGGGCTGCGTGGACGGGGAGGTTGGGAAGCCCGCCCCTGTCTGATCTCCTTCTCTGCCTGCGATAGTGAGGGACAGAGTGCTGGGCTACACAGGGGCCTAGGCACCTGGCCTGATCCGTCGCCAAGTTCCGCACTCCCAGCACAGAGGAGGCCACGTGCCAAACCCAGGCCAGGGAGAGTAAAGGGCCTGTCGCAGCCGCAGAGCAGGCCCCAGCACTGCTGGGACGGCAGCCCCAGTCTGTCTGCCCCAGACCCTGCCTGCCTGGGAAGGCCTTTCCATCTTATGGATGCAGGGTCTCCCCCTACCGCCACAGTGCAGTCTGTGCTGTCGGGGTCAGGCAGGCCTCACGATCAAAACTGAGCCTGCCCTAGTGGTACTGTTGACATAAGAAACGTCTAAACCTGTAGAGGATTGTAATATGATTTTAATTGAGCCAAACTGATGACAGTGCTGGGAAGTGAGGTCTCAAATGCTCCGGAGAATGAACATTTTGCAGTTTCTTTTATGCATTTGGGGTTAAGGAGGAGAGATCCCGGGAAGGTGGGAGAAAGCAGGGTGGGGCACGGATCCAGGGTAGTGAACAAGGTTACGTGCTCCCTTGAGGTCAGCGCTGCTTCCCAGGGGTCTGAAAAAGAGGCACTGCCAAGGTGTTAACAGAGCCGCACAGAAACGACGGGCAGAGCTGGCTTAGGGCAAAGGCAACCTTTAGGAAAAGGCAAACGCAGCCTGGGGAAGACGGCGCACCGTGTCCTGCCCAGATAGCGATTCAGGATCAGATCACCCTGTGAGGTTACTTTCTGTTAGATTTATCACAGTGCCCCATTTTTGTCCACAGTCTGTACTTGACTTTGCGCTTTCTCACCTGTGAGATAGCACACATGCCTCTCATGGAGCTGCTGGGCGGATGGCATGCAATAGCGACAGGAAGCGACCAGCAGTGCTAGCTGTGACTAGTCATTGAGACCAGTCATTCCTGAGTCACACGCCTCGGCCTCTCCATCTCTGAAGTGGAAGCGCGGGTGGCTTAAGACTTTAGCATTCCTTGGCCCCTCTGCTTTGCTCCAAGCTCCATTCTCCCCAGAGACTGGAGCCAGGCAGCAGGGCCTCCCTGTGGCAGGAGCGGCAGGCAGCGGGGCGGCAGGCAGCCTGCACCTGCATGTCTCACACCCGGCGCTGTGCTGAGCGCCGACACCCCCGCCCCCCGAGCCAGGGGTCATGGCCACCATTTTACATCAGGAAACAGAAGCTGGCTGTCTGTGACTGGACCCGGGGCACGCAGCCTGTGAAGGGTAGCACTCAGGTCTGGCCCTAGGCAGGGTCGGTCCAAAAGCTCTTGCTCGTGGCGGGGGGAAAGCTGAAGCTGAGGAAGAGGGAGAGGAACGGCTGAGCCAGAAGTTCCTTGGCTATTGGAGCCCACCCTGGAGGAAGGTGTATCTCCCAGGGCACTCACAGCCTTCAGTGGGCCCAGGGCCAGCCAGCCAGTCATCGGCTGTGGAGTCAGGAAGCGATGGGTCCTGGCTGTGGCCAGCACAGGGCCCAGCGGGGAGGAAGTGGTGGGCTGAGGCTGGTTTTGAGCTGACTGGGAGCCTGTGCAGTGCAGGCTCTGCACATGCGAAGGTCTGGGCACCAGGTAGGGGGCAAAAGCAGGAAGGACCTCAGGAGGTCACAAGCCAGCCTTGCTGGGAGAGGGGACGGGTTTTGCAGCAGCTCTGGGGGGAGGGCCTCGGCAGAAAGGGCAGAGCTCACCTCAGGTGACCCTGAAACTCCCAGCTGAAGAGGAGCATCCTCCCCTTTCCCTGCCACTCACTCCCCGCCTGCTTCCCCTCCCACTTCCTGGGCTCCAGCCTCAGCATGCTCACCCTTTTTCTCACTCTCTCTCCTCCCTTTTTTCTCTCCCTAGTCCCTCGGAGACAGCTGGGTGAGGAGAGGACAGTGAGGGGGTGCTGGGCTCTCTGGCCTGACACAGTGAAGGGAACAGCCATCTGGTGTCTCAGAGCCAGGGCTGGTGCAAAGAAGGTACCCTGTATACTGCGCTGAACTAATTGAGGCCCTCCAGTGAGCTCTGGGAAAGGAGAGCCGCTGGGGGTGGAGGAGAGGCCGCACTTGGCAAAGGGATGGGGTCCAGCTTCGTGCCTGTGCCTCTCCTCATCCCCACCTCCCCCTCCTCCTTTGGGGACCCCCTGCATTGCACCTGCCCAGGCACTACCTCCCCTGAGGTCCTCTTGGGGAGCTCCCCTACTGCGTCTCCCAACTCAGAGAAGCCTGGGGTCAAGTTCTCCTGTGAAGCTGGCCTCTCTGGGCCTCCTCATCTGTGCAGTGAGGTGACGGGGCCGTGAGTCACGGAGGCGTTTCACTCTGAGCAGGCTGGGAAATGACGTGTGAGAGTAACGGTTCCCATTTACTGCGTACCTCTCGTGTGCAGGGAGCATTCGGCTTACGTGCATTGCCCCGCTACCTGATGGGACACCCCTGTGGGGCCTGTGTCTTTGTTACGTCCCCCTGTATGGAGAGAGAAATCAAGGCTCGAAGCCATGTCACACCAGGAGTCCGGGACAGATTTGCAGCGAGAGTCTCAGGAAGAGGGAGGCTGTCTGGGAGGACTCGTATATTTTGAGTCTGAGTATTTTTGTCATGAGAGCTTGCAAGACGGAGAAGAAAGGAAGGGCAGGGAGGACTTGGGAAGCCGTCTGATGGAGAAGAGAGAGCACCAGACCAGGCGTGTTTTGGACAGGGCGAGGTGTGTCTCTGGGGCATACTAGGGATGCTCTGTGTTTCTCAGGCCGGGATCTGACCCTGCAGCCCTGGGGTGGGTCCTGGGGAGAGAGAAGGGTGGAGGGCAGGCGGGGAGCTTGAGAAGGAGCCCCTCCTGCCATGTGTCCCAGCTGCCTCCTTCCTTCCTTCCCCAAGCCTTTGCTCACTCTGTCCCCTCCCCCCAGGACCCACACTTGTCAAATAAGGAAACAGGAAACTGAGGACTGGAGAGGTGAAATGACCTGTCCTGCTGCCCGAAGCCCGGGAGTGGAGGAGCCCGGCAACGGGGCCGGCTCACTCGGCATCTAGGAAGGGGAAGCAACACTTTTTATAGCTGCGGATAATTAATTGGTTGTTGTCCGTGACTCATTACTCTCGTGCTGCCAATTAAGGCCTTGGTAGGACAGAAGACAGTCCTCAGGCCGGTCCCTCCCCAGGCCCCCCGAGGACTGAGCTGCTGTGGGAGGCAGCACAGTGTCAAAACCAGCTTCTCTGTAGCAAGAGGGATATAGGTCAGATGCCTGGAGGAACTTCCCAGCCCAGCACTCTGAAGGAGACAGTGACAATCACTTGTCTCGCACGTCAATAGTGAGCTTGCCTTTGGAAGGCTGTTTTGAGCGTGTTTGACCCCCTCCATCTTCTGGATGGAGCTCCAGGAAGAGTAAGCGATTTATGTAGGCTGAGGGGTTGAAGGCACAACCTGCACTGCCCCTGCTTGCACCCCCAGTCCTGTGCCCTCTCCCCGGTTCCACATCAGTCTTGTCTGGGAGGCACTGGTTACTTAGTCAATCAACAAACCTTTCCATGATACCTGCTCTGGGCCCAGAGGTCACAGGTGTATCAGACCTGGTCCCTCTTCCTTGAAGGACTCCTAGGCAGACCGGACAGCAGACAAACAAGAAGTGACACACCAGGACCACCCAGGTGACCACTGCAGAGGCCAGGACACCCCAGGCAGGGAAACTTGCCCGAGCTGCTGTCTGCACCTCATGCCAGAGTGGGGAAGTGCTCCAGGCAGGGGGCTGTGTGTTTGGTGTCTGGTGCTTGGGAACTGAAAGCAGTGGGACCCGTGTGGCTCCAGGGAGAGGAGGGGAGGGAGCTGCCTGAGGCCATGCTGGGGAGCCTGTGGGCACTGGGCAGGGGGAGCCCAGTCAGCCCTGGGCTGTGTGAGGACCACTCTGGTTCAGTCACGGAGAATGGGTGCTGAGGGGTCTTGGTGGAGGCGGGGAGGGCAGGGAGCCAGGTGAGAAAGGCTGAGGTCTCAACTGGGGCTAGGGGGAAGCCGGGAGGTAGTGCAGGGAGGGATTCTAGAGACACCTAGAAGGCACAGTTGGCAAACTGGCTGTGGAAGTTGCGAGTCTCTGATGGTGCCTCCCCTCATCCCATGGTTTCTAGCCTGGCTGGATGCAGCCTCCGTGCTGTGCCCAGGGGTGAGAGACAGGGAGAGTGGCCTCAGTGGAGTCCAGGAATAGTGCAGTGGGGGTGGGCGGGACACAGACAAAATAAAACTCTGTGACCCGATTGCCTGCCTCCTAGGATGGGGGCAGGAAGACACCTGCTGTGGGGAAATCCACCTGCAATGCCCCCACCCCTAGAGCCACACACACACACACACACACACACACACACACACACCCCTCCCCCATCCCTCTGCAGCCACTGCAGCCATCCCAGCTTTCTTAGCACCCTGCCTGGCTCAGGCCATCGCTGCCTGGAATTCTCTTTGTCTCTGTCTCTCAAGGCTGGCTCATTGAAAATGTTGATTCTCCTAAGTCCCCTCTTCCCCAACCAAAAATGAGTCAGACCTTCCCCTCTGGGCTCTTGCAGTACCTCTGGCTTGGGCTGCCCATGTGGATTGTGACTATCTGTGTCTCCAGCTAGATTCTGAGTGGTTTTTATAAAATTTATCCTATTTATTGATTTTAGAAAAGGAGAAGAAGAGAGAGAGAAACATTTATTTGTTGTTCCACCCATTTATACACTCACTGGTTTCCTCTTGTATGTGCCCTGACTGGGAATTGAACCTGCAGCCTAGGCACATTGGGATGATGTACTACCAACAGCTACACAATCAGGGCTGGACTCAGTGTTTTGAGGAAAGGGCCTGGCTCAGAGGAGGGGCTGGGCAAAGACTGGAGGGATGGCTGAGCCTGAGGTGAGGAGCGGGTGAGGAAGCCAGTTAGAGAATGCAACGTGCTGCCATCCTGCCATCTTGCCATCCTGCCACCGAGCAAACTGTGTGGAGAGGCAGGACACCACCGAACCCACAGGCTGGGGTGGTCTGGAGGGTGCAGGGGTGTGCTGCACTTCCCTGCCCCCGGCTCCTCACCTCCCTGTTCTATCAACACTGTGTGGACCTATGACAGGGATGGATGTGCAGTGGGGAAATGTGGATCTCACTTGGGAATCAAGGTGGGCTCCCTGGATGAAGCAGCCTTTGGGACAAGATGTGATTGGAGTCAACCAGAAGCACCTGGGTGGGCATTTCTGGCCAAGGGAGCTGCTTGCAATCTGAACTCTACCTGCCTCCTCCAGTGACTTAGTGAGTGACCTTAGGCAAGGCCAGACCCTCTGGGCCTCAGCTTGCTTGTGGCTTAGATGCGGATACAAACCCATGCCCCAGGGGTCGAGTTAGATAAGGGATACCAGAGAGGCCACCGCTCCAACCCTGGGGCAACGTGTCCTCTCTGCACACCTGCAAAGGGGTGACTATTCCCTTCTTCCATGTTTTGGGGGAAAAGGTCACAGCAGGGCAGAGAGGCACCCTCTGAGCTTCAGGTTTACCACTTCTAAAACGGGGAGGATAAGACCTCATTTTATCCTTTAAATTGTACAGGGCTGCTAAGAGGATAAGAACATGGGAGATGATATTGTGCCCATGAGCGAGAGGAGGAGAAGGTGACAGAGCCCCGGGCTGTGACAGCACAGGGAGCTGAGGATTTATCTCCACAATAAAGCCATGCTGTTTCTGGCCTTCGGGGAAGCCCCGCACCCTACCTAGCTCTTCCCCGAATGTGGCCGAGGGTGCCTGGCATGGCTGTGCCGTGCCCCTGGGGGAGCGGCTAAGCCTCATTCATGGCACTCCTGACCACCTTGAGTGGTGCCTAGGGTGTGTGGACGGTGCAGGATGATGATGATCAGCAGGGGTTGCAGCCACCCACTGCCCTGTGCCAGGGCTCTCTGAGGGGTTCCCAGCACATCCATCCTAAGGGTCCCCAGCTCCTCTGCTCACTCAGATCTCCTCTTGGGCTGATGCAACCCACCAGATGGGCGGGAGAACCTGGGTGCTCCAGACTGGGCCTGGTTCCATGCTCCTGCCTAATGAGCAGCCCTGAGTGCCCCCTAGCAGAGGAAGGGCAGACAGAGGCCTAATTGCCCTGCTCTCTGGAGCCCAGAAAAATAAATCCAGCCTCTTAGGCTGTCAGGAGCTGGCTGGGGGTGGGGATTCTAACCCCTTCGCCCGCTAGGCCCTAACGCTGTCAGTAGCTCAAACCTCCCTGGGCTGCCCCTCCCCCAAATCTCCTGTGTCAGGGCCAGAATCATCCTGCCAGGGCCTGCCCATCTCTCCCTTCCAGGAGCTCCCTGCACCCTTCCCAGCTGACATTTCCTAGTTTTTTTCCTTCCTGTGCATCAGTTCCCCCATTTGTAACTTGGTCAGGGTGAAACAGGCTGGTGATTGGAGGAACTGGGTGCCCCAAATCTGGCCTGTATGTGGGCAGACTCCATCTCTCTCTCCAGGGTAGTGTGCTGTGTGGTGCTGAGTGTTGACAAAGCTGGCCTCGAATCTCAAAGCAGAGCCAGGACCACAAGGGTGACCCAGGGGCCAGAGCCACGCCGAGCTGAAGGAGCCGAGCCAGGCAGAGCCAGCATGTGGGAAGGGGCGGCCTCAGGACAGACTAGACAACCTGGAAATGTCCACCACGTCTGAGCACGGGCCGTGTGTGGAGTGAGCCAGGGAGTCGGTGCAAACATCGTGAATGGGCTGGGACAGCCATTGCATCCGTTTGGAGGAAGTAAAATTAGATTCCTGCCTCTTACCTCGAACCAAAATAAATCCCAGATGGGTTCAAATGTATTTTTGTTCTGTTTAGGAAGCACACATTTGTTGAGAAAATTCAAACAACTTGGGAAGATATAAAGTAAAAGAAATTCTAGTCGTGCTGCTTTGGTGACAAGGCTTTCAAGCCTCTCTCCCTGCACGTAGGGATCCATATGGAGCTGTACATAGATGGAGATGGAGAGATGGCTTACAGGTTTCTTCTTCTTCAAAGACTTTATTTATTTATTTTTAAAGAGAGGGGAAGAGAAGGAGAGAGGGAGAGAAACGTAGTGTATGGTTGCCTCTCA
Source organism: Micronycteris hirsuta (assembly GCA_004026765.1). NCBI lineage: Eukaryota > Metazoa > Chordata > Mammalia > Chiroptera > Phyllostomidae > Micronycteris > Micronycteris hirsuta. The sequence continues at coordinate 61,455 of PVJI01004488.1, read as the reverse complement.
AGCGCCCCCTACTGGGGACCTGGCCCGCCACCCAGGCATGTGCCCTGACTGGGAATCGAACCAGCAGCCCTTTGCTTCACAGATTGGCACTCAATCCACTGAGCCATACCAGCCAGGGCTGGGGTATAGATTTCGATGTAAACAATGAAGCCAGGAAATTACCAGTGTAAAGTATAAGTTAGATATATAATCTTGGACCACCTTCCTTAAACAGGATACCAAGAGCAAAACCTATAAAGGAAAAGAGATATTCGACTGCCTAAAAACTTAAATTTTTATCCAAAAAGTTTAATAACAAAATTAAAGTCAAATGATAGAATAAAAAATATATGCTGTATATGAAGGTTAATACTCCTACATAGAGAAAGCTTTTATAAGCCCATAAGAAAAGAGGCCTTTCCCCCACCACAAACAAAACCTGGTTCTGTGCTTTGGCACCTTCCACTCCCTCCCTCTGCCTGAATCGAGGCTCCCTAACTTTGTCGTCCTAGAAAGCCTGTTTCTTCCAGCTTTGCTGTAGGCGGCTCGTCTCGGAAGCCTGCCAGACCTCCCCTCCTCCCGCAACCGGCAGTGTGCTCCGAAGCAGCCCGGTTTCCCCCACTCGCTATGCTCCTTCCTGGGGCTGGAGTTGCCTGTCGGTCAGCCCATGACCTGTGCGAGCTGCCCGCGGGGAGTCCGGGCCTGATCGCTACGCCTGCGCCAGCACGAGCGTGTAGAGACTGGGAGAGTGGTGGCGAGGACAGGGGAGGGAGGTGCTAGAACTTAGTTTGGTGGAGGGCGTGGGGTCAGGGTCTAGTACTTTTTACCAAATAGATGTCCAGAGGTTGCAACACCATCTGTTGGATTCCCTGTCATTTCTATACCCACTTACCCTATTGTCCATGTTTCCTGGCCATTTCTCTGCTCGGAGTCTCAGTTTCTTCATTTCTTAGTTGGACCTTTAGAGGACAAGGCGGGATGTTGTCTGAAATCTTTGCTAAGTCTGAAATTTTAGGGATCCTGACCTGGCGCCGCCTCTGTCTTACTGGGAGACCTTCGGCAAGGCCCCACCTCCTAAGCCTATTTCCTCAATCACACAAGGAAAATTACACGCCCTGCTCCTTGTCGCTTTGGGATGGTTGGGACTTAGGGCAACCAGACCTAGGTGCGAATTCTGGCTCCGCCATTATGTTTGCCCTTTACGGTTCTGGGCAAGTCACTCCCCGTCTCCTAGCCCTGGTCACCTCCACCTCTCCTGCCCACGTTGTGGACCTGGGAGAGGGGGAGATGAGGTGGACGAGTAGAGAGCTCTTAGGAGCCTGCCCCACCCTCAGCTCTGTGGAGAGCTCACACAGGGCTCTGTCCTCCACAGCCCACGATGCAGGGCCACGGGACAAGGTGGGGACGCTGCCCCGCCAGGGTCTTCTTCCTCCACCTGTGTCAGCTCCCAGGACTGCAGCCCGCAGGGCCAGACCTGACCTATGTGTCCGCTGATCACGGCACCACCCTGGGCTGGAGGTGGACAAGCTACTGGCTATCCTCGGCAGCCGGAGAAGTTTGGTGTAGAGCAGGGGGCGGGGGAGGACTTGATCACTGTCTTCCCATAATTAAAGGGCTGTCAGACGCGAAATGATAATTACAGGAACGATCCTGGATTTGGCGACTTACAGCTTACATCTGTAATCTTGTCGGGGCCTGGCAGCCCTCCCGTGAGGTAGGGGTGACGTCATCCCTGTGAACCGAGGAAGCTGAGGCTTGACATCCTGAGGGATTGGCCCACAGCCCCATGGCTAGTAAATAGAAGGACTGGCTCTTGATTATATTTCCTCAGGCCCTGGTTGTTTGACCCCAGTATTTCTTGCCCTTTGTGGGGACTTGTTCTGTGTGGTGGCAGAGAACCAGCTGCAGGCAGATTCGGCTGCATCTCAGGGAGGGACAGAGAGAAGCAGAGTAACCCCTCCTGCCCTGTCGTCACCAGACACTCCGCAGGTCCTGCCGGTCTGTGCACGTGCCAGCCCTGCGGTCCCATTTCACAGAGTAGGAAGCCGGGCACTCAGACAAGACAAACACGTGTTTTCTCCAAGGGCACACATTCAGGAGGGAGCCAGTCTGGACTGCGAACCCAAGGTTGTTGGACCCCCAAACGCAGCCTGCCCCTATCGGGCTGAGGTCTTAGAAGGAAGGACTTTCGGTCTGGAGGGATGACCAGGCAGCAACCAGAGGAAGCATGCCCACACCTGGAGCCGTGGGGGCAGAAACAGGGCGAGCTCCTGTCCTGGACGCTGCAGAGGCAGTCTCTGCTCGGGCGACGGACAGGGAACGGGGGTCCAGCAAGCCAGCTCTGCTTCGTGACTCTGGATCTGACGTCTGCGATGGCGCTCAGGCCAGCGAGGTGGCTCCTGCTCAAGTGCTGTCCTGACGTGGAGCCCGGCTCCGGGCTCTGTTTGAGGGCCCATGGGAGTTGCTCCAAGCCCTGCAGCACCCCCAGCTGTGGGAGGGCTGTCTGGGTGCACCCTGGCCTGAGGTCGTGGTCTGGGGAGCCGCAGCAGCAGCAGCAGGTCCTGGGCCCATACTTCCTGGGTAGGGCCAGGGTTGTGGCTTCAGCCATGCTCTGTGATTACGTGAGCCCCGCTGCTAATAAGCGCTTGCCACTGTTTTTCTCTGCATTCAGAAGGCTCTGGGGTGGGTGGGACGGAGATGAAGTGGGGTGAGGAGAAGATGTGACAGTCAGCGTGAGACAGGAAGGAGGGGCCAGGCCTTGGGGAAGGTGGCACACTGGCGCCCTGAAAGGATGGAGGGTCTCATCTTCCTGGAGGACAGGGACAAGGAGGGGAGGAGACGAGGCTGGGGGTGTGGAGCTGAACGCCCCGAGCTTCCGGGATGGTGTCAGAGCCAGGGCCCGCCCCTTCCCCAGCTTCTCTCAGCCTCCCCCGGGTGCCAGCTGCACCTGCCAGCTCGGGAAGGCCTGACCTTCGCCCTGCTCCTAGGCAGCTAAGGCTCTGACAGGAAGGAGCCTGGGGTCACAGGAGCTCCTTCCCTTGGTTCCAGGGGCCCCCGGGCTCAGCCTGAGGGTATGTCTGGGTTTGGATGGTGGTTTGCCCACTGGGAGTCCTGAAGCCTCCTTGCGTGACAGCTACCTTCACACAATTTATCTGCACCGTATCTGAGTTCTACCTGGTGCCCCACAGGATGTGGGCCCAGGGCACACGGAGATATCTAAAACACCCTGCCCCAAAGGAGGCCACAGCCCTGATTCTCACTTTGCTGCTACTGTGTGCCACTAGATGTACATCGCCTCATTCAACACCAACCCTCCGAGGTAGGGGTTGTTGTTCCCATTTTACAGGTGACAAAACTGAGACTCAGAGGGGCTGAGCAAGCTGCCGGGGTGGCAGAGCCAGGTTTGTCTGCCTCTCAAGCCTGGGCTGTTTCCACCTCCATAATTCAGAATGTGGTTGAGGGTCAAATTGGTGGGCACCAAGAGTCTGTGCAGAAGGGGTCAGGGAAGGGAGGTCTGCAGAGGCTGGAGCAATGAGAGGGCTTCCCCAAGGGCAGGAGCAGAGAGAGGGGAGAGAGGAATCCCAGTGAGCTGAGCTGGGCTCGGGGTGGCCATGCGGGTCCCAGAGGGCAAGGCTGGGCTTTGGAGAGAGATGTGTGGGGCTGGCTCCCGAGGAGCCTTGGAGGACTGCTTCCTGTCCCCTGGGGGGTACCTGGGCTCACCCCCACCTCCACTCCTGCCCCACTTGCTGGCCTTGGGTACATCGTCAACCCCCACGTCTCCTCCAGTCATCCACATGGAGCCTTCGTGCAAATTAGCAAAAGGCGCCCCTTCACCGGGACTCTCCACGGGCATCTGCTGGAAAACTGTCAGGACAAACATGCACGTCGATGGTGGCCACGGCTAAGCGTCACTGTTTAGTGTTGGGGCCCACAGCTTGCCCAGCCCCGTCCATGGTGGCTCCTCTCTGAGGGTCAGTGTCTTCATTTACTCTCGGGCAGGAATACAGACCCACAAAGAAGTGCCAGCTCCGCCCCCGGCATTGCACAGACCGAGAGGCAAGCGGGGGCGGAGCATCCACCACACCTCCTCTGGGTTCTCCGCCGGCGTCTCCTCGCCCCCTCCGAGCAGGCGCAGCGGTGTGAGGGGCAGCCCTGACAAGGACGGCTAGTGCTGCTCCCCATCCCCCGCTTCCTCCGACCAGTTCCCTGCCCTCCCCTCCCCCTGCTTCCAGCCCCTACCATTCAGTTTTTTCCTCCGATTGTTCTTAGAACGACCCTGTCTCCCTCTGCACTGTGTTGGCGCCTCCTCATCCCCACCTCCAGGCAGGACAGCCATCCCTGGGCGCCCCCAGCCCCAGCCTGTGCCTAGCCCTGGGGTTCCTAGTTCCTTGTTTCTTAGCCCCACTTCCACCCCCACCACTTCCACCCCCACCACTTCCACCCCCTCCACGTCCTGGGTGCCTCACCACCTGTCAGCTCTAGTCTTGTCATCCCAGCAGGTTCCCAGGGGCAGGGCGGGGCAGTCCCTCATTCCTACCCTGTCCTCCCTGCCCCACTCTCAGGATCTAGCCAAGTGAGGACGGCGACCCTTGGTGTCTAAGACCCCCGGCTGCTGTGGACCCTCCTGGCACCTGTGGTCTCCCTGGCCACAGCGTAGTCCCTGGGTCCTCCATCACACCATATCACAGGACATCTCCCAGCTCCTGTGGCACTATCCCCTGCAGCCAGCCCCCTGGTCCCACCACCTGTCGACCTCTAGGCTGCTTGCCTGGGACAGGACCCATCATTGACTGAGGCTCAGCCCTTACCCGGGACCCTCTTAGAACCTTGTCTGCTGGTCAGAGGCACAGCGGCCTTGTCCTGCTGTGGCAGAGCGATCTCCGGACAGATGGCCACTCACCACTGCCAGCTCAGGGGCCACAGAAGACAAAGGCTCCTCTGGGGGGGAGGGGTGGCGTGGTGAGCCCCCAGTGAAATCTCTCCTGGGCGGGCATATTCTTTCAGGGGCAGGAGAAAGGGTGTTTCCTCACCTGTTTCATTAGCAAATCTTTCTTAAGTCCCCACCTACCCTGGAAATATGAGGACCACCCAGATTTCAAGGCTCTTCCAATACAGCAGGGAGACTGATACGTGGGTGTTGGAGAACGGCCGGGTGGGCGTGTGCCGGCGGGACCGTGGGTGCGAGGGTGCCGGGAGCTCCGAGGACATGGAAGACTCCCCGCAGGGACCGGGGAGGAGGAGGGCCTGCCCGTGGACTAGACGGAAGGCACAGCTCATGCGCAGGCGCGGGCTTCAAGGAGCCTGTTTGAGGGGCGGTGGGTGATTCGGTGCGTGGCCTGTGAAGTGCCCGTGGGGAGGCAGAGGCAGGGGCTGGGATACAGAGGTGGACTCTTGTGCTGAAGCATGCCATTGCCAAAGGTGGATCAGTCTTGGGAGATCCAGCTGTTCAGTTGGCCTGGGACCCGCCATCTGCTCTCTGCAGGAAATGGGTGCAAATGAATTCTTACTGTGAGCAAATAAGAATTGGACATAGCAAGATGGATTCTTAGAAAGATATGGGGGAGGGGAGATGCTGGACCAACCAGGATGGGGTGCTGGCTCAGATGTGCCAGTGTGGGCCAGCTGCAGAAGGCAGAACTGAACTTGGGCCCTTCTCTGCTCCCCAGACGCTCCCAGCCATTCTCTGGCTGGTGGCTGCCGGGGTTCCTTTGCTCCAGGAGGGTGTATGGCTTGCCTGGTCCTAGCCAGGGCTCCTCCATTCCCTAACAGGGCTGGGCCTCGCTGGGCCTCGCTCGCTGGGGCTCATGCCATTCTGTGTCTGGGTGGGGTAGATACCCATGGCTGCTCTCTGAGAAGCCACACCCCTCCACCTGCTGGAAAGATGGTTTCTTCAGGGTGTTGTCATCGTCACAGCTCTGTGTACGTACAGAGCGGGGTTAAGCAAGGCGCCGGGCTCTGCGTGTAACAGCCAGTGGAGGAGGCTGCTTTGTCACCCAAGCTCCAGCCCCTGGCCCAGGGCTAGGCCTGCAGAAGCACTCAGTCACACCGCACCAGGGTCTGCGGACCTGCGCTCGCGCTGGGGAGAGGCAGAACACGCTTACAGCTGCGCGGGGAGAGCACTGGCCGCTTGCCGGTCCTGAGCGCTTGACTTGCGTTTCCTCATTGAATTCTCACATCAACCCCATGGATCAGTACTGTAATTGTACTGATCAGTACTTCACTTCACAGAGGGGGAAACTGAGGCACAGAGAGTGTGCATCTGCTTGCCATGCCTGAGGTTAAACAGTGAATGGTGGGCAGGGGTCTGGCTCTGGATACCACACATAACTGCCCCACGGGGGTGCGTGCCTCTTGGCAGCGTAGGATGGAGGAGTCCTGGGCAGCGAGTTACTCTCCCTCCCCTCTTCTTCCAGACGTAAGCACTACGGGAGTGGAGGCAGGCTCAGCCCCTGCCCGTGCAGGAACCACAGGCACACAGGGTTGTCATCTGGGAGATATGGTCACACGAGCAGATCACAATGTACGGGCTTTGAGTTGAAAGACAGGGACACTGATGGTGTGGGCAGGGGCAAAGTTCAGGAAGGCTTCACAGAGGAGGTGACATCTGAGCCGACTTGAAAGATAAATGGGAATGTTAGGCGACCAAACCCAGGGCGGGGGTGGGCCTTCCAGAGTGAGAAAAGTGGAGGGTTGGGGGTGGGGCGCATCCCAGAGGGCACCCCCGCTTGGCTAAGCAGTAAGGAACCATCGAGAAGGTAAATTGGGATTAGAACTGTAGCACCCGGGCTGGCTGTCCTGTGCGGTGGAGGCGGGCTGCAGGGAGCCCGGCCGGGGGCCTCCTGGGCAGCGCCCGAGGGAGAGATTGCCTGGCAGCATCAAGCCCTCCCGCCCATCACAGGAGGGTGGTCTTGGTTCTCTCCTGCAGCGGCTTCCCCTCCGGGGGCTCTCCGTTTGTCCTGATGATCTCAGCAGTTTCCCAGAGAGCAGGATGTTCAAGCTTATTGTGCTCTGAGATAAGGGGACGGATGAAAGCAGGGATAAACCCGAGGGCCCGGCGGAAGTGTCTGCAGACCTCCAAGCTGGCCCTTCGGGAAGCAGCCGTGGTGGGTCAGCAGCCCCCACCCTCCCCACTTCCACCCCTGTAGGAGACAGAGTGGTGGCCTGGCCCAGCTTGGGGGCCAGAGCCTGGTGGTGGGGACAGCACACTGCATTTCCTCAGGTCCACAGTGTGTGTGTTGGGGGTGGAGGTTGTCTCCAATCCTTCACTAAGTTGCTGTGTGACTTAGGCAAGTTGCTTTGCCTCTCTGGGCCTCAGTGCTTACACCAGTAGCACCGGCCGAGCGGTGAAGAACAATACCTGTGTTGCAGGCCTGTGTGAGGAGGGAAGGACATGCAGGATGAGACCTCTGTTCGCAGCCTGCAGGCCACCAGGCCAGTGGGAAGGCTCTGGGCAGACGTGGCCCTTGATCCTGGGGCCACTGCCAGGGGAGAGGCTGGTGTACACCGGAAAGGCCTCCAGCTGCAGCAAAAAGGGCCAGCTCTGGGGTGGCCCTCCCCTTCTCCTTGCTCCCACTGTTTTGTGCCTTTAGGCTCTGGTGTTGGAAGGTCACCTCCCCTCTCTGAGCCTCAGGTCCCTAGCAGTGTGAAAAGGGCACTGTCCCTGTCTGACAGGTTTGGCTGCAGAGGGGGAGAAGGGGGCACATTCAGGTGGGTGGTCTGCTGGGCCAACCCCGGACCCCACTTGACCCCTTTCCTGCTCTGCCCCTCCAGTGGGAGCGCCTCTGGTTCCTGCTCCTCACCATCACCTTCGGCCTCACGCTCACCTGGCTCTACTTCTGGTGGGAAGTCCACAATGACTACGATGAATTCAACTGGTAAGTGGGGGCAGGGACGAGGCCTGGGTCCCCGGCACCCAGGGGCTGAGACTGGGGCGGGGAGGGGAGTTGAAGTTGAGCCTCTCTCCCAGGCCGGCCCTCAGAGCTCTGCCACCAGCTCCTTGTGGGAGAGCCTAGCAGGAGCCGAGACGAGCTGGGGAGAACAGGGACTCCTTCCTGGGGCTGCTGTCTTGGAAAGCAGGTGGAAGGCTGGGGCAGGGCTCAGCAGGGGGCTGGGGCCTCTGCCCCCTTTGTAGACTAGAACTCCGGGGCCCAGAGATGCCAAGGCCTCAGCAGAGGAAGTGGCCCCAGACCCCAGACCTCTCGCCTCCCTGAGCAGGGCCTTGGGCAGGGCAGGCAGACGCTACGGTTCTGGGGCAGCTCAGGTTCAATGTGAACACCAGCCTCATGTCCAAGGGCAGGGCTGTCTGAGTGCTGTACTGGGTACAGGAGGCACCTGTTCCTTCCTCACCCCCACCTCCATGGCCTGTCTTTGTCACACAGGAAGGGAGGAGCAGAGGGACCCGGGGTTCTGTGGGACTCCTCCACTGGCAAGTGTGGACACTAAGGCCCGAGTTCACACACTCATTTGGGGGCACAGTCGGGCTTGAAAGCCAGACCTCCTCTCTCCCTGTTCAGTCGGAAGTTCAGCTCAGTGTGACTGTGAACAGTCTCGGGGCCTCTCTGAGCCTCAGTGTCCTCCTCTGTAGAATGGGAGGACACCTCACTGGGTTTTTCTGAGGGTGGAGTGAGAAGACGGACCTGAGAGGCTCAGAGTTCTACCTAAACCTGAGAGCTGTTTCCCGGGAGGCCCATCCCCGAGCTGGTAGGTGGCCATGACGTCGGAAGTGGGGATTTCTGGGGCTCCTGGCTGCGGATGGGCCACGGTTCTAGAGTTCCGTGAGGATGCTATGACTCCGTTCCTGCAGTTGGGCACCCCTTGGCGGTACCTCCGGTATTCACGAGCACAGTAAGGGACCTGCCGCTGTCCTGCCGCAGCCTGGCGAGACAAGCCTCAGCCCCAGCTGAGTCCAGAGGTGGCCTCTGGCCTCTATGAAGTGCCGTAAATCATTCACTGTCGTAGGTGTCCCCAGCACAGGCACTGTCCTGGGTACAGGGACATACCATTGCTGGTCCCCGCCTGCAGGCCCTGGACAGCTCTGCTGAGCTGGCCATTGGCTGCTGGAAGCTCATCAGGTTCCCCCCGCCCCCCGCTCCGCCCCCAATGGTGCTCAGATGGGGAAGCGAAGGCCCAGAGAGGGGTGGGACTCACAACCAACTCGTTAGGGCCAACGAGTCGTACTGAGGACAGTCTGAGGAGACTGAGGCTCAGAGAGGTTAAGTAGCCTCTCTGAAGTCACACAGTGAAAGGCCAACAGCTCTAGGACTGGGGCTGAAGCCTGACTGACTGTATCGTGCTGCCCGCAGAGCCACCCCACTCGTCCCAGAGAGTGAGCTCCCCGTGCCTGGGCGGCTTGAGCGGAGGACAGGTGTCTGTCCTGTCGGGAGGCTGCAGAGGGAAGGCCTGCCTGGGACGTAGGGGTGGCCTGCCACCTGCCTGCCACCTCCGTTGCTTGAAGTTAGGGCTGGGACCCAGAGAACTTGGCCGGGCCCTCGTGGCCTCAGGTCCCTGTAGAGGACGTGAGAGAGCCGGTGGTCAGGGCTGCAGGACGAGAGTGCCTGGGCGGGGCTGACAGGGCGGCTCCCTGATCAGTGAGAGACAGGCGGAGCCACCACGGTTTTCAAAGCCAGTTCCCGGGGGCAGGGCCCACCCCTCTCTGGGCCTCGGTTTCCCCCAGCCATACGACAGAAGAAGAGTGCCCCCGGTGACCTTCCAGGCGGTAGAGCCACCTCTGGAATCTGCGGGCGAGGGCCAGGGGAGGCAGGCGCCAGGCACCCTCAGGCTTCATTCCCTTTAGCCCTGTAACTCTGTTTGTAGGAGTCATTCCTAAGTACGTAATTGCTAACACCGAAAGAGACGTGCAAGAACTTTTCTGGTGATAATTTATAATAGCGAATGATTAGGAATGGTTAATTGCCATCAGGAGGAGCTTGGCTACCTATGATGCGCTAATGCAATTCCACGTGGCTGTCGGAAACTCCGCATCCCTGGGACGTTCGCTGACCTCAGTAAACGCCTTTAGGAATGAGAAGATAGTTTATTACTTACCACGTGCTCCCGCCCCCAAATCAGCCCCAGGAAACCCTATGAAAGGCATTTTACCAATTCTAAGACCATTATGTTCACATTTTAACACTGAAATTGAGAGGAGCATCACATGGATGGCGTTTTAGCATCAGTGAAGCCTGTCACCTGTGCAGGGACCTACAAGCCGCTGAGAGGCAGGGCGGCCGGGAACCCGAGCGTGCCCCCCTCTGGAGCCCAGCCTCGGACCGGCGTGCTGTGTATATGCCGCAGCCCGTCTTCGCTGATCATGCAAACAGACAAGCACGGGGGACACCCACTGGAAGGCAAGGCAGCCCCGTTTGGGAACTGGTTATCTCTGGGCAGAATTGTGGGGACTGTTGGTTTCTTCTTTATACTCTTGGCATGCCAGGAGTCCACCAGAGCCCTAGGCAGGCCTGACTGATGATTGGGGAACAATAACACCTCTTGGAGTGGGCGGGGCCTGGCCCCTGAGCCTGGTTCCCAGTGGAGATCTAACCCCGGTGCCTTCTCCACAGGTACCTCTACAACCGCATGGGCTACTGGAGCGACTGGTCCATGCCCATCCTCATGACCACAGCCACCGCCTTCACTTACATTGCGGGCCTCCTGGTACGTGGCACCGGCCCTGTTCTCAGGGAAGGGCTGATGGGGGGGCCTGCCCTGGTCTAAGTAGGGAAGTGGGCTTTTCCCCTCTCTTGGGCTGCTGCGCCTCAGGGGCTCAGCTCCTTCAAGGTAGGAGGTCCCCTTGCTCTGGCCTTATCCTGGAGTGTCCCCCGGCACCCCAGGGAGAGCCACCCTGCTCTGAGGCCCCTCTGCAGACTCTCTTCCGGGAGGCCCTGCTTTGGTTCCTGCTCCCAGCACTCTGTTCCCTCAGATGCAGGTCAGTCCCTAGGTTGGACTGGGGGCTCCCTGGGGACAAGGTTCAAATGTACCTCAGCCTCCTGGGGCCTGGAACTCCTAAAATGTTAATTGAGTAGTTCAAGTGCAGCAGGTTCCTAGTGCCCTCTTGAGGAAGAAATCCTAGAGGAGGAGCTGGAGGCCTGAAATAATTTGGGAGGCAGCCAGGCTTGGGCTGAGCTGGGCTGGGCATACCCATCACCAACCAGGAGGGTTTGCTGGCCGATCTGAGCCAGGCACAGGGTGGCTGTGGGAAGAAGGGTGTCTGGGGAACTGGTGGGAAACTTTGAGTCACATGTGGGGCCTGTCTGTCGCCCTGTGGGCCCCCCTTCAGGTCCTGGCACTGTGTCACATTGCCGTGGGACAGCAGATGAACCTGCACTGGCTGCACAAGGTAAGGGCTGCCCCCACGGGGTCTGAGGGGGGAGGCTGGAGGCCTCGGCAGCAGAGGCAGAGCCTGGACACACCACCCCTCCTCTGGAATGTGACTGTAACTGTCCCAGGAGCTAACACGGGGCGCTCACTGCGTGCCCAGCACTGCTCTCACGGCCCGCCCCGTATTAACTCACTGAACCCTCACAACAGCCCCATGATGCAGGCACTGTTGTCTCATTTTGCAGCTAGGGAAACTGAGGTACAAAGAGGTCAAGTCATTTGCCCAAGGCCTCCTACTCAGTACGTGGAGGATCCAGGGTCCTAACCCTGCAGCCATGCAATTAAGCGGCACGGGTCAGGGCTCCAGCCCTCACGCTGGGCTCTGCCTAGAGCCTCCCCCTCTTCATTCCTCTGTGAGCTCATTCTGAAACTCTGGCCCAGTCATGTTACTCCCAGCTCAAAGCGCTTCCCACACTCCTGCTGCTCCAGGATGACCCTCACTCCCCCACCCAGCATTAAGGCCCTGCATGACTTGGCCCCCGCTGATGTCCCCCAACTGCTGTCATGGGACGGTCACCCCCAGCTTTCGCCCCATGAGACAGCTCGGGCCCTGTCAGCGTGTCTGCCCCGTCTCTACTTTACCTGGTCTCTCCTGCCTCCCTTTCTCTCTCCTGTGGACCCTTCCTTAGTTCTCTTCTACCTGCACAGGCTGCTTGGCCTGCCCCAGCCCCTGCAGGCCTGCTACCATGGTCCTGAGCATCCGTGCCGTCCATTTCCACCTGGTTCCCCGACCCCGACCCTCTCCGGCCTGGGAGCTTCTTGCAGGCCACAATGAGCTTTGCCCATCTCTGCGTCCCCAGTGCCCCACTCAGGGCTGGGCCCAGAGCAGGGAGGCTTTGCAGCTTCAGAACCTCAGAACCTCATTGCATATGGTGCCTAATGTACAGTGTGTGCCTGATGCCTACTCTTCTTGAGGCCCCAATGGACACAATGATGGCACAAAACTGACCAAAGGAGAGCCCTTCCCTCTTGGGCCTTGGAGGGAGGGCTAGGCCATCTTTTTCTCCCAGAGCCTGGCTCAGAGTGGGCATGCTATTTAGGAGGGGGCAAAAATGTCCAGAAATAGCCAAGAGCCCATGAGATGTGTCCAGAGTGACCCTGAGAGGAGGGGCTTGCTTCCAGCTGCAAGGGGGACATGGAGCAGGAACTGGAAGAAAGACCTAGTGAGCTCGCGCTGGGCTGTGTACTGAGAGGGCCTGTGGGCGTCCAGGGGGGCCTTTGAGATCAGGAGCTGGGGAGTCAGCCTGGGCGACTGAAGTCTTGGAGGGGCAAGAGCAGCCAGCACCCCGGGTGTCCCACCCTCCTCCTGCTTGTCACTCTATCCGGAGGTCTCCTGTGGGCTTGCGACGTTCCCTCTGTGAAGCACTTTTTTCTCCCAGCTGCAGAGCTGACACTTGAAAGAACTGCACCAGATGGCACCTGGGTGGGGCTGGCACACACCGTGGTCACCTCCTCTAGGTCATGCCTGGATCTCAGCAGGTCACGCCTGCCTGATCCTGGTGGAGAGGCCTCCCGGGGCACTGAGCCAGCAGGGGTAGCAGATCACTGCGGGGAGTCCTCTCCCGGGAGGGGGGTCAGATCCCTTCATCTATGCCAGGGCCAGCCCCGGTGCCAGCCCTGCCTTCCTCTCCCCTCTGCTCCCCAACCCAGCGCTCAGGCTCAGCACGAGAAAGGTCCTTCCAGGCAGGGCTGATGCATAACTGCCCCAGGAGGGGGCTAGCCCCCTGGGACTCCGAATTTTCAAGTAGGGGCTGACCACTTTCCTATTCTGTTTCCAAGATCCTGTCATTTGATTAGGATATTCTAAGTAATCCTTATCCTTTTCTTGTTTTAGCCAATTTTCAAAATTAGAAAGGTACAAAAAAGTACACAATGTAAATCTTCCTACTATCTTTCCAGAGCATTTTAAGTATGTACAAATATACACATACACTTCCTTTTTTCCTTTTATTTAAACACAAGCCTACTGTACCCCCCATTTTGCACACAAACAAAACTCTTGGAGCGCCTTCCCTCAGTGCACCAGGAGCTGCCCGCTGGTGCGCAGGCCGTACCCCTGTCCCGGGTTACTGACCCTGGGCCCTGCGGTATCTAGCCAGCCCCCGTGATGGGCCTGATGACATCCCACTTGCTTTTACTTCATTGCCAGGACATGCAGCAGCGACCTGGATGGGGAATTCTGGGTAAAAAGCATGTACTTTTGTAATTGTGATAGTTCTTGTCAATGGCCTCCTTGCTAAGTGCCACCAGTTCATGCTCCCTCAGCAATCTGTGATTGCCCGTGAAGTGTCTGCGGGTGTCTCCACCGGTGCCCATCGAGGGGTGAAAATAGTCCCTCAATGTAGTTTGGATTTACATCTCCCTGGTGATGAGTTAGAGTCAGCATCTTTCATGTGCTTGAGTCATTTGCATTTTCTTTTCTATAAACTGTCTCTTCATATTTTTTGCCCTTTTTGCTACAGGATATGCCTTTGGCTTATGCCTTTGCAGGAGCTCTTTACAGATCTGGAAAATTGGCCCCTGGGCCGATGAACTGTAAATAATTCTTCCCAGGTTGTCGCTCACCCTTTGCCTCGCCGGCCGTGGTTTTGCCGCAGGAACTTTTTTATTCCGAAGGATGTGAATGTGTCATCTCTTTTTATGACTCTTGGCTTTCGTGTCAGAAGTCCTTCCCACTCCAAGATTTTTCTCTATGGGATTATTTGATAATCACATGTTTCTACTTTTTTAACATTTAACATGTTTATCTTTTTGGAAGTTACTGTCAGGTACAGTATGGCCCTAGCGCTTCTCTGACGGCTCCCGCCGTCCTGACTCTCTGCTGAGTAACCCGACCTTCTCCCTCTAGCTGCTGATGCCACTTGCATCATCTACTAGTTTTTCTTCGAATTTTTAAAATATATCTGTTTCTGAGCTCTTTATTTACTTTATCTCTCTAGTCTTATACCAATATCATACTGCTTTAAATACTACACTTTTATTCTGTGTTTTAATCAAGATCTTTATTTTGAGAGTCCCTGGTTCCCCGAGTCCTGGGGAGGGGAGGCTGGAGCACAGAGGCGCCCAGGACACATCAGGCACTGTGCTCGTCACGACAGCCGTGACTTCATTTGTTGGGCACTTACTCTGTGTCAGGCACTTTCCACGCAGTACTTCATCTACTCCGTGTAATCTGTTCATCTGGTCTTATGCCCACTTTTAAAAATTATACCACTGACACTTAGTAAGCATTTACTATTTTGGCACCAACCATGGTGCTAAGCACATCACTTAAATTTTCTTTCTTTTAAAAAAAAATTTATTTTATTTTTAGAGAGGGGAAGGAGGGAGAAAGAGAGGGAGAGAAACATCACTTTGTGGTTGCCTCTTGAGCGCCCCCTACAGGGCACATGGCCCACAACCTAGGCATGTGCCCTGACTGGGAATTGAACTGGCAACCTTTTGCTTCGCAGGCTGGCACTCAATCCACTGAGCCACACCAGCCAGGGCTGCATTTTCTCACTCATCTTTCCCAATACCCACTAGGGTAGGTCCTCGCTGTCCCCATTTCACAGCTCAGGAAACACACTTTGCGAGGTGAACCTCCTCCAATAGAGAGCAGAGCTGGGATTTGACTGATGGATATACTCACGTGTGTCCCTGAGCTCTGGCCAACCATCTGCCACAGAAGCCAGATGCCAGCCACCCCCAATAGGCCAACCTGTGGCACCTTTGCAAGGCTGGGTTCTAGCACCCAGATAAAGGTCCCAGCACCCAGGCAAAGGCTCACGGAGCGAATGGATGTACCTCCTGTGTCCCTGTCCTTCCCACTGTCATCACAAACCACAACCTCCCCAGCATGGAAGACCAAAGACGGTGACACCAGAGGACCGTGGGCTGCCCGTGTGCCTTCTGGGTGGGGCTTCTCCTTTCCAGTCAGAGCTGAGGAATGGCGGCCCCACTGTTGGGACCAGGGCTGTGACCGTGGCCTAAGGACATGTGTGGGGAAATCCCACTGATACTGAACACTGCAGCTGTGCCGAGCATCATAGCACCACGACAGCAACTGCAAAACTCATAATAAAAGTTTTAATTGCATTAGGATTAGGGGGAATTCGTTTTATCACAAGTGTTTCCACTAGCAATTAAATATTGCAATAAGATGCTCTCGGAAACAACCCTTCAGAGACACTTGCTGTGCCCACGGCCAGCCTGGCCGGGGCAGCTGGGGGCAGAGCGCCTGTGCATTGAGGGGGATTCTCAGGGATGCTCAGGACACAGCTTGGTCTCCTGCCACTGAAGCAAGACCGCTGAGACAGGCAGAATGGGGTTTGGGTCCAGATCCACCCCCTCAAAACTACATGACCAAGCAAACCCTTCCGGTCTCCGAGTCCAGTTTCTCTGTGTATAAAATGAAGATAATACCTCCCTGGGACGTTGGGAGAACACACACGGGGAAACTGGGAAGTGCCTCCCACACACCCAGGCGCCCATGGGCCCTCTGTGGACCTGCCTCTCATGTCCCCCGGGCAGCCATGCCGCAGTCTGTAAAGGCCCCTGCCCACCTCAGCCTTATTACTGTTTCTTATTGGAACATTTGTTTCCAGACTGGGAGGCTGGAATGGCAAACCCACAGAGGAAAACTTCAGGGGGCTAAGAAAGGCACTGCAGGAGGAGAAAGGGGCGAGGGTCCTGCTGGCTGGCAGAAGGGCCGGCATGCGGTGGCCGTGGCCGGCCAGGTACAGAGAGCAGGGCAGGGGCTTTGGGGTAGAGAGGTGGCGGGCGTGGGCCTGGGCCTTAGGGAGGCCTGCCTGGACATGCAAGGGAGGTGGGCCGAGGGGGTGCCGGGGCTCAAGGGGGTGGGGGGTGGGGCTGGAGACTAAGATGCCAGACATCAGGCTTAGTTTGGGGGCACATCTTACTTTCCACGAGATGTTTCAGGTCCCACCTGTCCCCCGAAGGTTCCATCTGGTCTTCGGTCAGACCTGTGCTTGCTGTCTCTGGGAGGCGGCTGTGAGGGCAGTGGCCTGGGGTGGGGATCGGGGAGGGGGTGACACAGTAGAGGCTGGAGCCCGGATGCTGGGGCTGAGAGCAAGCCCCTGCGAGGGGGGATGGGACCTGGCGGGGGGTGCTGGTGCAGTGGGCCCCTCCCTCACCTCTGCTTGCTCCAGCCTGAAGGGCCTCTGTGAGCCTGGCTGGGCTGGGTATCAGGCTCTTGCAGGGGAACTGGCTCCTGTCTCCTGCCCCTGTGGGCCAGGCAAGTCACCCTTCACCCCAACAGTTGCTGGCAGGGCTGGGGAGGCTTCAGAGGTGACTTGCAGGGCCCAGGAGAGGCCCTCCCCTGCAGGTTGCTAGGTGTCTCCTTCCTCACACCCTCAGTGGGGCTGCGTCTGGGGCTTCACTTCGTCCTTGCTCCAGCTCCCTCCCACCTCTCCATCCTCTCTTCCACTTCTCTTGGTCCTTGATCCTTTGTCACTGGGTCTGCCTGCCTCCTCCTGCCTGTCTGTTCTCTCTGACTGGCTGTCTCTGGCTGCTTTGGGTCTGTGCCTTCTCTTTCCTGCTTCTCCCCTCCCCGCTTTGTCTGCCTCCCGCACTCTGCTTCTTCCCCTCAGCACCTCCCTCTGCTTCTCTGCCTCTGCCCTCCCTCTCAGACACACTGGGGACCCTCGGGCTGGCCAGCCACACCTGCTCTGACCCTGTCTGGTGGCTCTTCCCCTTGCAGATGGGGCTGGTGGTCATCCTGGTGTCCACAGTGGTGGCCATGTCGGCCGTGGCCCAGCTGTGGGAGGACGAGTGGGAGGTGCTCCTGATCTCCCTGCAGGTGAGTGGGCGGGTGGAGCGCTGCTTCCCCCAAACCTCCAAAGAAGGCAGCACCTTTTTTACCACTTCCATTTCCTCAGACTGAGACCCAGAGGGGGCAGGGAGGGGCCCCAGGTCACACAGCCAGAGGCAGGGAGGGTGCTCCGGCCCAGGGTGCCTGGACTCACAGTTTCCTCCGAGAGTCCCCTGCCCGTGGACAGAGATGGGCCCCCAGGGTGTTGGTGCCAGAGGGCCTGGCATGGCTGGGAGTCAACGCCCTCCTGCCCCTCCCACACAAGGGCACAGCTCCGTTCCTGCACATGGGGGCCCTGGCCGCCCTCACGGCGCTCTCCTGGATCGTGGCGGGGCAGTTTGCCCGGGCGGAGCGCTCCTGTAAGTACGACTGGGCAGGACCTGTCCCCTGACGGTGCCCTCCAAGTACCAGGCCAGCCCGCCCCGCCCTCACCTCGGTGTTCCCTGGGATGAGGTTGGGCCCTTGCTCTCCGTGTGGGCGGTTCTGTTCAGAGTGGCCCATGCGTTCCCTCGGGGCTGTAGCCTCAGTTGGCTCTGCCCATTTCCTCTTCTGCATCTGCCTGGGGTGGGTGTGTGTATGACTTAGGGGCCAGGGTCACCTTCCAGCAAGGATGGGGGCTGCCCTTAGTGCAGGGTCCCTTCAGAGCATCTGGGTCCTGGCAGGCAGAGGGAAGAGGGGTTCCCCTGCCCAGGGCTCACGGTTGGGCCTGGTGGGAGCCAAACACTCAGCAGACGGTGCTCACAGCCTGTGCCTGCAGCCTCCCAGATGGCGATCCTCTGCACCTTCTTTGCTGTGGTGTTTGCCCTCTACCTGGCCCCTCTCACCTTCTCCTCTCCCTGCATCATGGAGAAGAAGGACCTGGGCCCCAAGCCCGCCCTCATTGGCCACCGCGGCGCCCCCATGGTGAGTGCCACCTGAGGGCCCCAACAGACGGGTGGGGTGAGGTGGGGGAGCTCAGCAAAGACCTAGTTCCCTGTAGGGAGGAACATGGAAGAAAATGAACATAATACAAGTAATGTAATAATAGCAACAGTGTTTAGCCCTTTGGGGGGGTACATGGGAAGGCCTGATGAAAAGGCTAGAGAGCTTAGACGGAATCGAATCCTGATGAACCCTGCTAAAGTGCTGTGACTTCTGTCATGAGGGCCCTGGAAAGACACTGGGGGGTTCTGGCCGGGGCCAGACTCTGCCAGGCTGTGGGTTAGGAAGGCCCAGACAAGAGAGTGCTGCGGGGTGTGGGCTGGAGAGCAGGGCCTGCAGGCCGGGCAGCAGGAGAACCCACCTGCTGTGGGGCACGAGAGGTGAAGCGCAGAGACCCCTGCAGCAGACCCTCCCCTCGAGCGGGCATGCTCCAGAGCCAGGCCTCCTCCGCATCTTGGCAGCTATGGGAGCCCGACTCCGTCTTCTCTGTGCCGCTTCCCTCATCTTGTACCCTGAGGCCGGAGGCAGTGGGAGCCCTGAGATGGAGACTAAGTCACCCTGGAACCCCAAACACTTCCCGGGGCCTTCCCGGAGTCCCGACACTGGCCAGGGAGGGCCAGCTTCCCATGCCTCTTTCTCTAGGAGGCCAGTACCTAATGCAGGGAGATGTCCATTGAAAAAAGCCTCCAGAAAGAGACTTCACTCCTTCCAAATGCTTCCTCAGTGTCCACCCACAGTCCACCTTCCGAAGCCCCAGCCCAGGCAGGAGGGAGCAATGGGACCTCTTGGGTGGTCACTCGGAGAGGCCTGGCCACAGGACCCTTAGAGACAGAGTGGGCAGGAAACCCGCCTCTCTCTAGATGCCTCTGTGGCCCCATTCCACGTCGGGGTGAGGCCTCACCCAGCCTGCCTGACCGGGAGACAGGCAGCGCGTTCCCCAAGGCAGCTCTGCACCAGGAAAAGGGGAAGAAACTGCTGTTGTCTGTTCTGTCACCTGTGAGCTTGGGAACATTAGCCTACTTTACAGCTAAAGAAACTGAGGTTCCGAGAGGTGAGGTGATGACCCAGGAACAGGAAATGGAATTGTTTCTCCTCAGCTCCAAAGCCCTTTCTGCGCCCGGCTGCCTCCCAGAGGAGGGGAGTGTGTTACACGTTGGAGAACAGCCTGGGCAGAGGGAGAGAAAGGGGATGAGCCTACGTTGGGAATGAGATCAGCCATGGAGACACTTTCCACCCATCCCCTCACAGTCAGGAGTCCTGTGTCCAGCGCCCCCACTCCCACCCGCCCTGCTTCCTGCTCAGCTCCTTGTTCTAGCCCAATCCTTGGTATGGTGCTGACCCCCAGTGGCAGCAAAGAGTATGACAGGGACCTCAGACCAGAGAACTGGGGAGACAGAACCTCCACTCTCCCCAAGTGGAAGGACCCTCAAAGAACAGTGAATATACTCTCTCAAGGGGCCAGTGGGGACACTGGGGTCCAGAGGAGGAAGAGATGCACCCCAAGTCACAAAGCTGGTTAAATGACAGAGCCGGGGCTAGAAACAGCTCTTCTGACATGGGTGCTATGGGATTAGCAGTTGGCAGTTATTAAGCACTTACTGCTTATCAGGCAGCATGCTCGGGTCTTTTCATCCACTTGACAGTCTCAGAGATGGGCTTGTCGTTTTCTGTATAGTTCAAGAAACCGCCGCCTGTCTACCCTCTCCTCTCCCTCCGGGATCTCAACCTGGACTCAGGGTACAACGAGGGCAAAACGTGGCATTCGGCCCCAGCCCAAGAGGCAGAGGAGCTGGAATTAGGACCAGGCCCAACATGGGAGAGTTTCATTGGCTGGGGAGGTGCACATCAGCTAAATCTGAGTTCTCCCCTCACCACCCCCCGTCCCCACAGCTGGCCCCAGAGCACACGCTGATGTCCTTCCGGAAGGCCCTAGAGCAGAAGCTGTACGGGTTACAAGCTGACATCACCATCAGGTGGGTGCTGGGGTGGGAGGATGGCACTGTCTCCCATCCCATGGCATCTACATCTGGGTCTCTGCTGGAGAAACTGCAGGTCCCAAAGCCTCGGACGGGAGGGCAGGGGCTTCGTGATCCACTGCAGGCTGGGCACCCTGTCCGTGACCATGAATCTCGTGCCAAACTCCAGGATGTAAAATAACGAAAGAAATAGATGCTCTCGGTTCAAGCAGGGATGGCGGGCTGGGACCTGGAGTCTGCCACAGACCCCCTTGAAGGAAAGACCAGGTCCCTATGGAGGGCTCGCTCGCAGAGAGATGGAGCTCAAACGCTCTGACAAGTGAAAGCAGCGCACTGCAGAGCGACCACTCACTGTGATGTCCATGACATTTCCAAAGACGACGTTAAAATGACTTGCGCGTTTTCTACGTGTAGATGTATGTGTACACTGGTACCACGGGCAGGGCAAGGAGAATCCACCCCCATCTCACAGCAGAGACCTCTGAGAAGGGGAGAGGGGCAGGACTGCCCCACGGGTGGGCACAGGTTGCATCACAGACAAGGGCGCCTTCTTTGTGAGAATGCCCCCCAGGGTAGATGCCCTGGAATTACATATTTGTCAAACCTTTCCAGTAGATGGTGGTGAAATGCCCGAGGAAGGGGGCCCGGGTGCCTTTACCATTTCATGCTAAGGCACCATATATATAGCTGTGGCGGGTGGCCCAGGGTGGTGGGCGCCAAGACTTGTCAAAGGGGCCTGGATTTGCCCTGTTCTCATCGTGGCATCGCCTGGACTGGGTTCTAAGCCAGGGTCCACCACTTACTGGCTGTGGACCTTGAGCTAGGTACTTCCCCCTCCCAGCCGCAGTTTCCCTGTTATCAAATAAGGTAGCGCCTACCTTCCAAGGTTGCTAAAAGAATAGGCCCCACCCTCTTTCCTCAACAGTCCCCACCCCCATCTGACCCTCACGGAGAGCATGAAGGAGTGGCCCACCAGCCCACTGCCCTCCCTGTGCAGAGGAGGAACCTGAGGCCCAGAGAGGGTGGGTCAGTGTAAATGGGTGGGGAGGAGTGTAGGGGTGCTGATTATTGTGGGCAGGTGAGGGGCCGGGATGGGGGGGTGACTCAACGGCCCACCCCCTGCAGCCTGGACGGCGTGCCCTTCCTCATGCACGACACCACCCTGCGGCGCACTACCAACGTGGAGGAGCAGTTCCCTGAGCTTGCCCGCAGGCCCGCCTCCATGCTCAACTGGACTGTCCTACAGAGGCTCAATGCTGGCCAGTGGTTCCTGAAGGTCTGCCGCAGCTGTCCCTCTCCTGAGCTTGGAAAGCATGGGTGGGGACCCTCCCGAGTGAGAGAGCCAGGCAGCCATCCGCTCAGGTGACCCCGCGCCCCCAGCTTCCCTCACAGCCAGGCTGGTTAGTGGCCTCCTTGGGCTCCTGCCACAGCCGCCCGAATGTCGTGCTTGTCATTGCTTGTGCTAATTCTGTCTCCCTCACCAGAAAAAGCTGATGGTGATAATAGCTAACAGTTAAAATTGTCAAATCTGTAAAACTCTAAGGGAGGCTGGCTCTCTGCTCTGAAGTGTTACTAAAGGAGAAACATGCGGGGTCTGAGAGACTCCCAGCAAAGAATTCCTTGGGTAATCAGGGGGTGGCATAGAGAGGTGGGGGTGGGGTCTCCGAGAGCCCCCACGGGGCCACAGCCATCGCTCTGCTTGGCACGCACACCTCAGGGGACACTGGCAGCTCAGGGGTCTCCACGCTCAGGAGCCAGGAAGGCACGTGGAGGCCCCCGAAAGGCTGGTGAGGCATCCACGTGTGTCCTTGTCTCTGCCAGACGGACCCCTTCTGGACGGCCAGCTCCCTGTCACCCTCCGACTACAGGGAGGTCCAGAACCAGTCCATCTGCAGCCTAGCCGAGCTCCTGGAGTTGGCCAAGGGCAACGCCACGCTGCTGCTCAACCTGCGCGACCCTCCGCGGGAGCATCCCTATCGCGGCAGCTTCCTCAACGTCACGCTGGAGGCCGTGCTGCGCTCGGGCTTCCCCCAGCACCAGGTGAGGCCTGGCAGCCTGGCTCCACCCAGGCACACGCCCGGGGAGCCCTGCCCAGCCCCCCCCCGCCCCCCGCAGCCCGGCCTGGCTGGAGCAGGACTCCAGCACACACTCACCATGTCCCCTGTCCAGACCTCAGCTTCCACATTTGTAAAATGTGATCATGATGAGGACAAGAGGGGAAGAAAGTCCTCTAAAGTATACAAAGGACAGAAGCAAGTCCAAGTTCTACAAAGCACTGTCCACGTCCTCGTGGTGTAGGACTAGGAGGTCGGAGGACTCCCGCACCAGTGTGTGACGTGCACTGGACGATGGTGGCCACAGGCAGAGTGACTGCCGTTCGGGCCATCAGCCTCACCCCGACTGGGGCCGAGAGGGGAGCCCCCTGGGTAGTTGCTAAAGCAGTTCTCAGCCTTGGCTGGGGCCACGCTGCCCCGATGGTGACTGTCACGTGCGAGCTTTCACCGTGTGCTTAGGGCCTGTCCCTCTCAACCCTTCCGGGTGCTTTCAAGGGGGGGGGCACTCTAAACCCATTGCACAGAGGAGAAATCCGAGGCCGCCCCTCTGCCCACAGGTCCTGTGGCTGCCCAGCAGGCAGAGGCCCTTCGTGCGGAAGGTGGCTCCTGGCTTCCAGCAGACGTCAGGCTCCAAGGAGGCGGCCCCCAGCCTGCGGAGAGGCCACATCCAGCGGCTAAACCTGCGCTACACTCAGGTGTCCCGCCAGGAGCTCAGGTGCCCACCCCGCCTGCTCCAGCTCACCCAGGGGAGGGCAAGGCCGAGTCCCTCCATCCTGCCTCTTACACACACACACACACACACACACACACATACGTGTGCTTGCACACCCACACAGCTGGGCAGAGGGCTAGAAGCACAGAGGCTGCCGGTTCAGAGAGGAGATGTTGAGAGCGTGAGGCAGGGACAGCTGTGAGGATGGCGCCATGCTCTACAGGCTCCCCGGGGCCCGGGTCCATGGGCTGACCAGCCCGTCCCCTCCCCACAGGGACTATGCGTCCTGGAACCTGAGTGTGAACCTCTACACTGTCAACGCGCCCTGGCTCTTCTCCCTGCTGTGGTGCGCGGGGGTCCCCTCTGTCACCTCCGACAACTCCCACACCCTGGCCCAGGTGCCTTCCCCGCTCTGGATCATGGTGAGTTGGAGGGGTGTCTGGGGGGCAGAGGGCACCTGGGGCACAGAGAGCTGCCGGGGGCACCCAGAAAGGTGCAGGCTCCACACCTGGGGCTCCCTGGTGAAGTCTCAGGTTGCGGGGAGCCCATGGAGGGGCAGGCTGGAGGCACGAGGAGGATTTCCGTGGCTTGGGGTCTGCGCTGAGGTGCTGGGAGACGGGAGGGGCCTGGTTGTACTCACAGGGAGAAAACACCTAGTGAACGACTGCTGGGGTTTTGGTTTGGGTGTTTTAAAGGAAGGGAAGGTTTTATAAACAGAGAGTAACAGGACAAGTATAAGGAACATTAAACTCTGTCAAGATCACAGTGAATCGGACCAGTTTTCAACTGGTGGCCAAGCTCCCTCGGACAGGCCTGAGCTCCAGCCCCAGCTCTGCCGCTGGTGGGAGTGGGGAGCACTTGGGCTCCCGCCTGCGTGCCCACCGCGGCCCCTCTGCGAAGGCGAAAGACAGATGGGGGTCTCGTCGTGGCTACGACAGCGCCAGGGTCAGGGGATCACATCTAGGTTGTGGGTGGTGAAGTCCATCCACCTGCCCACTGTCCTTTAAAACCTCCGAGCGCTCAGCCCAGACCGAGAGGAAGCAGCGCTGTGGCAGCCGCAGCAAGAGCACCCTCGCGCCTCGGGGTCACGGGAGCTAACCAACGGCAAGCAGGGCCCCCTGCCGCTCCTCCACAGTCCACCTGAGGTCCGGAGGTTTGCCCGCCGGGCCCCTCTCCACTGACCCTGGAGGGGGAGCCCCCACGCTCCACGCCCTGCAGCGGCACATGCACTCTTACACACACCCCTGCACGCCTGCAGGCCACACTGCGCCCACACACACACCTATCTGTCCTTCATTACTCGCCTCTTGCTTTGAGCCCCCTTAAGCACACAGACCCCTGGAGAGCTAGTGAACAGGCTCAACACACGCCGCCTCTGCCCTGAGCACCGCACAGGCCTGTCCTGCCCTGTGCACATGTGCACGGAGACCCGGCCCAGGCCCCCGATGCCCAGAGCCCACGCCTCCAGGCCCTCCCCTGCCCCTCCCCAGTGGGGACAGGGGTCCTCCCGCCCACGGACCCTCAGTCCGGAGCCCGGTGTGGGCTGGCTGTGACTGCAGCTGCCGCGGCCATCTGCCCACAGCCCCCGGACGAGTACTGCCTCATGTGGGTCATCGCCGACCTGATCTCCTTCACCCTCATCGTCGGCATCTTCGTGCTCCAGAAGTGAGTAGGCTCTGACCACCTTCCCTGGCCTTCCCTGCCCCGAGACAGACTGGGTCCCACCCCAGCCAGGGGACCCCCCTCCTGAGCCCTGGGCCAAGAGGAGGCCTGACCAGACGGCCTGAGCAGGGGAGGAGGGCTCCCAGCAGCAGCCGGCCCAGCCCCCGCAGCCAGAGCTGGTGGTTTCCGGGTGAGCACCCAGCTGGGAGCCCAGAGCCAGCCCCTGCCGGGTTTCAGCTCCTCTGCGGCTGCCTCTCTCTTCACCTGCTGCCCAAGGCCAGGGGTGCCCACAGCACTCAGCACGCGGTCGTGCCGGGCCGGACACCTCCCACCTCTCAGGATGACAGCTGGCACGGTGGTTGCAGGGGGAGGTGGAGGGGGCCCAGGGGAGGGATCAGGGCCGGGCTGGGGTCCCAGCCCGGCTGTGAACCCACGGGAAGGGGTTTTATTCTTGACTGACGCTCTCTCTCTGCCCCATTCTGCTCTGACCCGGCGCATGTCCCTCCTCTCTCCCCACCCGCCCCTCTCTGCTGCACTCTGGCACCTCACAGCTATCACTTGATCAGGTAATTCTGGTGTGGTCTCCCTCCTCCTGTTCCTCCTTCTCCCTCGTCCCTGCCACCCCTTTCTCCAGCTCCTCGAAAACCCGCACGGAGCTGTGCCTGGGCCAGGCCCCCTCACCGCAGCCCTCCCAGACACCTCCCTGGCCTGGAGCCTCCTTCCCGCCCCAGCAGCCCTCCTCCCCCTGCCCCTCCCTTCTCTGCCCCCTTGGCCGTGCCCCTCCGCTCTCCCTTCCTCCTGCGGTTTCTGAAGATGGGGAGCCAGTGTTTCTGCAGGTGGCTGACCTGGCCTCTCTCAGCACCAACGCACCTTCCACTGGGGAGGGGGCTCTGCCCGGGCGCCTCCCCCGCCCCCTGCCCAGCGCACGCCCGCCCCCTGCCCAGCGCACGCCCGCCCTACTGACTTCCGCCTCTCCCATCACTCATTCTGTCTCTGTCTCTCTCAGCTCATCCCTCTCTATTGCTTTCTGCCTGACCCCCGCGCCCCCTGGACAGGGCCCCACAGTGGCTGGGCTTCCTGTCCTAGGTGTGCGTGGCTGCAGAAGCCCGGGCCTGACACCTTCCTTCTGGGGTCCGTGCTAAGTTCCAAGATGAGACTTAGGTCTCGGGGATTCGACTCCTCTTTCCTTGGTCGAGTGCCTTGGGCCGTCCTGGGTCAGGGGCGTCACTGACCAGCTTCTAGGTGAAAGTGCTCCCCAGCTGTGGGACTGAGCCCAGCAAAGGTGCATTTGCCCGGTCAGCAGACACCCGTCTGCACGTGCTGGCTGGTGCTGCGGGGCCTGCAGCAGGCCTCAGGCCTTCACGCGCAGAGCCCCAGAGCGCTGGGGAGGCCAGCCCGTGGCGGCCCAGGGCTGGAACAGACACGCTGGGCTTGTTCAACACACAGCCCAGGCGGTGTCACTGGCCTCCTGGGGGAGAAGATCATTTCCTCATTCTTCTGCTCACTCAGGCAACAAGTACTTAGGGCGCCCCCCCCCCCCACCACACACACAGCAGGCACTGAGGTTGGTGCCAGGGACACAGCGATAAACGAGAGACCCAGCGGCCGTCCTCGAGCACGTGCGGGGTGCTAGCCCGGCTGAGCGCGGGCTGCCTTCTCCCCCGCCCGCCCCCCGCCTCCTGCTTTGCCCTTGTCTGTCTGCCTTGTTCTTCCACCCATCTGCCTGTCCATCTGTCTGTCCATTTCTGCTGTGCTGACCCCATCTGGAAACAACTGATTTCTTGTGGAGTCTGGGCTCCCTTCATCCACCCCAGCAGGGCTCAGTGCCCTGGGGGGTTGGGTTGTTTCCAAGCTGACCCCCACTTCTCTTGGTGGGAGTGGGGGGCCCAGTAAGTCCTCTGTCCGGATCACAGGACAAGTCTTTAGTTCAGAGGCCAGGGACTCGGGGCTGGCTTAGAGGAACTGCAATGGTAAAAATAGCGCCTGGCTCTGCCTGGCCCCTGCATACCCTGTGCAGCCCCACCTCTCAGCCCACTTGATTAATTTGACCCCCAGCCCCGGCTTCACCCTTGCCTCGGCCATCAGAGGGGTTAACGCTCCTGCCTGGCTCCCCATGGGGGAATAGCAACAGCTGTTCCAGAGTAGCAACAGCCCCATCCCAAGTCACTCTGATGCCCCTGGCACTGAACCTTTTGAAGACCAGTTCTGAGCAAGGCCCCGGCCATGTCCCCACACCTGCTTTCCTTCGCCTTCCCTCTGGGGTTTCCCTCTGGCTTCACTCAGCCTAGTCATGACAGTGGAGTTATAGGAGACGTCAGCTGGGACTCCCCAAGATCGGTGTGTACCCCAGGGTGGGTCATCAGAATCATATCTGCTAAGCCCACCCCTGCCCCATATTTATCCCATTCAGAGAGAGCCAGGTACATAATGGGGGGTACCTGAGGCAGAACCAACCAATCAACCAGCCCAAACCACCTTCCGGGGCAAGGGGAGAGGACCTCAGGTTCTGGAGGTCAGAGGCGGCAACAGAGCCCTGGCTGAGAGCCAGCGGGCCCTGATTCAAGCCCCAGCTCTGCCCCTCCCTGGGCCCCGCCTGTGCAGTCGGAAAGGCACCCTGCTGGCCTTGGGCCACGCCCAGAGAGGCTCTGGGAGTGGGCAGGGTCCCTGATCCAGGGGAAGGGCCTGATGCGCACAGGTCGGTCTCTGCAGGTGGCGCCTTGGTGGCATACGGAGCTACAACCCTGAGCAGATCATGCTGAGTGCAGCAGTGCACCGGAGCAGCCGGGACGTCAGCATCATGAAGGAGAAGCTCATCTTCTCAGGTGGGCAGCCGGCAAACCGGCTGCGCCAGGCACCGGGCTCGGCTCTCTACCCCATGCGTGCACAGGGATGTGGGCGTACACGTTCACACACGGGCAGGGACACGGCACAGACAGACGGGGCCCACACATGTACAGAGGCACGCATTCCCATGTAGACGTGCACACCCTCCCGTGCAGCCATCAACTCCCGATCCCGCGGCTCGCTGTCAGCCAGGGGTAGTGGGCAAGGCCGGTGCACAGGAATGGGGGGGGCGAGAATACTTGGAAGCCTGTCCCCCTTGCCTGGTCCATACGGGGACCCACATCATATTTCACCCCTGTTGTGGCCAGCCTGTCGATACCCCCAGTCTGATGGAGGCGGCAGCTATGAAAGCGAACACACGGGAAGCTGGGCGTCACGAGAGCTCTGACAGAGGACAGCGCTGAACCAGAGTGGGGTGCAGAGCGGGAGAGAGTGGCCAGAGCTCCCTGGGCCGGTGCAGAGGGTTTGGGAACCCTCTGTGCAAGGAAGTGACACAGCTGAACTGGGAAAGAGGGGTGGGAGGGGCCCGGTAATGGGTTTGAGGTCTGAGCTGGGCAAGCAGAGGGAAGGAAGGCTGTTCCAGGCACGAGCAGCCTGTGGTCAGAGGTGGTGAGGGAGCACTGCCTTCCAGGGCACTGAGAGCTAAATCTCTTTCCGGGTGGCTTGAGGGGAGGGGCCTTTGGCAGGCCCACCCCAAGACAGTGCTGGGGGTGGGGGAGGGGAGGTTCTTGGGTCCCGGGAGTGTGATCAGGAACTTGGGCTTCATTCTAAAAGCAGAGAAGGGCCGTGGGCAGGTTTGTCTTCAGCGGGCTGACAGAGAACCACGAAGCGGGGGCTTAAACAACAGAGATTTATTGTCTCACCATTCTGGAGGCTGGGAGTCCAGGATGAAGGGGCCAGCAGGGCCGTGTGGGAAGATCTGGCCCTCGCCGCTCCCCTCGGCTTGTAGAGGGTCGTCTTACTTTTCACACAGCATTCTCCTAGTGTGCATCTCGGTGTTTCGGGCCAGAGACGTGGGCGTGGGAACAGGGAAGGGAGAGATTTATAGCACACTTCAAATCCCAGCTGTACCACCAGCTAGCTGTGTGAGCTGGAGCACACTGTCTAACCTCTCTCGGTGCCAGACCCTTGTCTGTGAGAGGGACTGGCACCCCCTCTCGGGGCGCTTGTGAGTGTCACTGCCATGCCCAGCCCAGAGGGGTACTTGGTACAGACTGCGTGAGTGAAAAGAGGGCCCCACGGGGGTGCCTGTGGTTTGGGGAGGCTGGCTCCAAGGATCAAGGACCGTGTGAACTCGCCCCTCTAACAGATGAATGCCACGCACTGCTTAGGCGCTTAGGACACACAGATTCGGGCTTACTTACCTTAGCTCAGAAAACCTCCTCCTGGGAGCCTGCCCTGAGCCCCAGGACCAGGCTGGAGTGCCTCCCCGGCCTCCCATAGCCCTCTGGCCACACTGCAGAACTCCTGGAGGAAGGGGCCAGTCCCAGGCACCCGGGATTCCCAGGCCCCACGCCCTGCCTGGCCTGGAGGGGTCAGAAGAGGTGGGTGGAATGAATGGAAGGCAGGAGGCCAGCCCCGAAGCCTGGTAGGTCCTGTCCATCCAGACCCCCACCTCTCCTGTAGCACCCAAGACCATTCACTGGGCACGTTCCGAGTGCAGGCTCTGAGGAGTGAGTCCCAGTCCTCACCCCCGCCCACTCCAGGTCGAAGAGAGGTCCTTTCCAGAGACCCTCGACCCCACTGAGGAACCCCCAGTCCCTCAGGGTGGGCACAGCTCCACTCAGCAGACCTTTCCTGCGCCTCTGCTGTGTGTCCTGACTGTGCCAGGCCCCGGGGACACAGATGCCTGACGTTACCCCTGTCCTTGAAGTGTTCCAGATGGTGAGGCCACAGACCGTGACAGCACAGGGTGGCGAGCAGGAGGCCCCGTCCCAGCCAGGGGAGGGGGATCAGGGTGGCTTTCAGGAGGCTGCAATAACAGAGACGAGAGGAACTGAGCCAGACTTTAAGACAAGGAGGGAGAGTAAACACGTGGTGCCACGCTCGGGAGGGTGCAGGTGGTTTTCAGTGGCTAGAAGGAAGAGCTCCAGGAGAGAGCAGATACCAAGCAGGGCCCTGAACACCAAGCTCAACACCAAACCTGAACCCAGGGGTCTCATCAGCCTCCAAGCGCCTGACCAGGCGCCGCTGCAGACCGCCAGCCGTCCCCAGGGAGCCCTCTCCCGCCCCCACTCACCCTCTGCCTGCTCTGACCCCGCAGAGATCAGCGACGGCATGGAGGTCTCCGACGAGCTCTCCGTGTGCTCCGACAACAGCTACGACACGTACTCCAACAGCACCCCCACCCCCGTGGGCCCCCGGGGGGCTAGCAGCCGTGCCAAGGCCCTCACAGACCGGAATGGCCGTTAGTTGAAGACCTGTCTTCCCAGGCTGGACCTAATGTGGAGACCAGGGAGCCCCAAAGAGCTGGCAGAAGCGTGTCTGGACTCGGAGTGCCCTGGCAGCTGGCTCCACGGCCTCCTCAGCGGCTCTAGCCCTCGTCTGCCATGGCCTCTCATGAGGGTGGGGGCTCCCCTCTCCCCTGAGGCCCAGATGGGTTAGGAATCCAGCCTCTCAGATGCCCCTGCAGGCCTGGGGATCCTTCTTCTGGGAAGTGCAGGGCCCGGGGCCCAGTCCTCCCCTGAGGTCACCCGATCCGGAAGCTCTGCTGGGCCATGCCATACCCGTGTGGCAGGAGAGGACGTGGATGCTCACGTGTTCGTGCTGTGAGGTGGCTGACTTCCCCGTGTTTCTCCCGCTTCGAGGACCTGGTGCTGGGCCTCTGCCCCCAGCAGCCCCGCCCGTCACATCAGTCTCAAAGCACAAGGAGGTTCGACTCTGGAGGAAAGCCAGCTGCAGTGTGCAGCTACTCCTCCCGACCAGGCTCCCATCGCCACTGGCCCTGCCCTGGGAAATGTTCCCCAAGAGCAGCTGGAAATGGCCAGAAGAGCAGGCTCAGGGCTGCTCGATCCCATGCCCAGGTGTAAGGCAGGCCTCCAGGGCAGAGTGGCCCAGGGCATCCACAGACTGACACGACCTCAGTGGCCACAGGGCAGGGGCCACCTGGGAAAAGTGGTCCGGGCGAGGTCAAGGGTGGGCATGTGGTCAAGGAGGCCTACAGTGGAGGGAGCCTGAGGGACCTTGGCCAAGATGATTAAAGCTGCCATCTCGACATGTCATTTCTGAATTGTCGGTGGGAGGGTGGGGACTGAGCCTGCTGGGTTTGGGATTCAGTCTTGGCCCCATGATTTGAGAAGGAGCCATTCTCAGAAATGAGTGGGAAAGTGGCAGGGCAGCAGGTTCCTTAACGGCCTTACCACGGTGGGGAAGAGAGTCTCGGACAGGTGAAGTGACCATCCAAGGCCACAGAGAACAGGTGGCGCCAGAACCCCACCCAGGCTCCTGTCCCAGATCGTGTGAGTGCCTTTGGTAACCAGCCAGGAACAGCGCAGCATACGGGGTGGGGGGGGGGGTGCTGCTGGGCCCAGTGCAGGGGTGGGCAACAGGCCTAGGAGGTCCCCTCACAGCCGCAGGGAGGCTTCCTGAGCTCCCTGGCCTGGGGAGTGACACACCTTCAGCTGGGAGATGCCCCTCCACCATGGCGGAGGTTGGGATTGGACTTTTCAAGGCTCTGGACCTGCCCAAAGTGGGCTCACCCCACTCCTGGCACATTGGGGTGCCTAGGCTAAAAGCCCCAATGCAGCCCCTGGGACCACAGATGTCAGATGTCCCTTCCTGCCTTTCAGGCCTTGCGCTTCTGCCCGCCATGAAGAGGGCGAGCAGCAGGGTCGGGGCAGGTCGGTAACTCCTGCCTTCGTCCGAAGAGTCTGTGTGGTGCTGGGCGTGTGTCCAAAGGGAGAAGGCAGGGAGCTGACCCCTAGCACCAGCCTGCACTGAATAAACATGGCGCTTCCCAGGAGCCCAGGGATATGTCTCTCCTCCAAACAGGTCTTCTGGATAGAGTTCTTGGGGTCTGAGTGACTGCCACCTTCTTGGAGGAAAGGAAAAGAAACCACGCCCCAGTGCTGGCACCCAGGCTGGGCCCCCATTAACTTCTAGGACTGCCCCTCCATCCCCCACTGAGCATCTGCTGAGGGCTTCCCTTCCCAGGGCAGGGGTCAGTCCCCACCTCACCTCGGGCCCAAGGGAGTGTGAGTGAAACCTGGAGTGGCAGGGTCAGGAGTGGGGTTCACTGCCCTACCCAAAATGCCCCAACAAGCTCCTCTCCAGCCTCTGGCAGGCCCACCAGGAGAGGATGTGACCTTTCACACCAGCTCCTCCCCGTCCAGTCAGTGCCCCTGGCCACAGTGTCCCAGGCTCCTGGCCAGACTTGGAAACTTGAGACACCCTAGAGATTCCAGGAGAGGGTAGAGCAGGCTGGGCGAGCTGTGCAGAACAGCCAGGGTCCTGCTCTTACCGGAGCCCTGCTCTGTACCCCTCACCCCCGTGCAGAGGCAGTCCCGCCACCTACCTGAACCCGAGCTGGGCAGAGTGCCGGGCCCCTCTCCACCCTCAGCTGAGCCCACAGCCCCTGGTCAACCCTGGCTCCCGTCCCTTGACCTGAGGAGTTACCCCACCTTCCTGATGTCTTCCCCATGTCTGCAGAGGACAGCCTGCCTGGGAAGCCAGACATGAGTCCCCTCCACTTCCCTGCCACCCCCTGTAGACACACTCCTTCCTCCCTCCCTTGGACTCTGGCTGAGGCCTCCTCTGGGCTGAGCTCACCCTCCATTCCCTCCAGGGCCCCCCATGAATTCTCAGCCTCTCCTTCCCAAGTACAGCTATACAGATGCCTGAACCTGGAGGTCCAAGACGGCCTTGGTGTCAGAGGACACTGTACTCAACCATGAAAACCAAATACACACATATTTATAGAGAACAATTACTCCCGCAAGACAACTGAGGACTGAATGACAGCTTCTGAAAACCAGAAGGAGACCGAATAGAGAAGGCTGGGAAGCTGCAGGAGCCCTTCAGGAGCTGTGGGAACGCTCCCTGCTGGAGGAGCCATTGAGCACCACTGCTTACGCTCAGCTCCACTTTGATGGGGTAGGCAGAGCTCTGTTTGGAGGGCTCTGGCCCGCCTGCAAGATTGCCTGGCGCCTTTTGCCTCCAACAAAAAGGGGAAAAGCAGGAACAGCAGGACGTCACCACAGGCGCCTGGGTTCCCTGCCAGAACCGCTAAGCCTGGCAGGCCAGTGACCCAGGCTCCATGAGCACCCGATCGGCTGCAACTAGCTTCCCCAAAACTACCAGGCACATAAAGGCACAGAAGCTGCTTCCATACAGGCTCACTTTCTGTGCAGCAGGAGAGAGACTGTATGAAGAAGGCCGGGAGCCACCGGAGCACTCGGGAACCACGGGAATACCCCGAGGCTGGAGGCGCAAGTGAGTTCCGTTGTTTATGTCCCCTCCACCTGCACAGGGCAGGTGGGGCCTCGATCCAGGCACTCTGGCACGCCTGCAAGGTTGCTGCAAGTGAGTTCCCAGACACAGCACCGGAGCCCATGTTGGCTCCACATGAAGGGAGCAAACACACCCAAGAGGACATTACTGCGTGCACCTGGACTCCCCGTCCAGAGCCGCTCTGGTTTGGTAGGCCAGTGCCCAGTATACCCCAGGCACCTGCTCAGCTCCTCGCCGTCAGCCAAAATCACCTGACAGTCTACACACAGCCTGCTTCTACGTAAGGCCACTTTCTCAAGACTGAAGGAGACAGCTATTTTCCCTAATTCATATGAACCCATATAGAAAGTAAGAAGAAAACGAAAAGATAGTATCTCTCTCAAATGAAGGAAAAAGAAAAATCCCCAGGAAAAAAACTTAAATTAACCAATGTTACACTGATAAATTTAATTTTAAAATGAAATTAAATAAAGAAAAAAACCTTAAGGAAATGGAAATAAATAATTTTCCTGATAAAAATTCAAAGTAACAGTCATAAGGATGCTCACCAAACTTGGGAATGAAATAGAAGAACTAATGGAGAACTTCAACAAAGAGTTAGGAAGTATAATAAACAACCAAGCAGAACTGAAGAATACAATGACAGATGAAAAACACATTAGGAGGAATCAACACAGATTATCTAATAGCGAAGAACAGATAAGTGACCCAGAGGATAAACTAGTGGAAATCAACCAATCAGAAAGCAGAAAGAAAATGAGGAATAGTTTAAGGGACCTCCGGGATAACACCAAGTGCTCAAACGTTCATATTATAGAAATCCCAGAAGGAGAAGAAAGAGAGAAAGGAACAGAAAATTTATTTAGGAAAAATATTAACTACTAATGAAGTCCTAATTAAATACTTATTTTAAATCTGGTAAAAAAAAAAAAAAAAAAAAAAAAAACCTAGCCCGGCTGGTGTAGCTCAGTGGATTGAGCATGGGCTGGGAACCAGAGGGTCCCAGTTCAATTCCCATTCGGGGCACATGCCTGGGTTGCGGGCCAGGTCCCCAGTGAGGGCCATGTGAGAGGCAACCATACATTGCTCTTTCTCCCTCCCTTCTCCTCTCTCTGAAAATAAATAAATAAAATCCTTAAAAAAAAAAAAAACTAGAAAAGAAACAAACTTTATTTAAACAAATAATGGCGGAAAACCTTCCTAACCTGGGAAAGGAAACCGGCATCCAGCTTCAGGAAGCACAGAGAGTCCCAAGCAACATGAAGCCCAAGAGACCCACACCTGGACACGTTGTAATTAAAATGGCAGAAGTTAAAGAGACAATCTGGACAGAATCAGGAGGAAAACAATAAATTACATAAACAGGAAACAGCATAATGCTTTCAGCTGATTTCTCAGCAGCAACTTTCGTGGTCGGAAGGGAGTGGCAGCCCACCTTCAGAGGGCCGAAAGAAAGGCGCCTTCCACCCAGAACACCTTAAAACAGCGAGGTTACCATTCAGAATTGAAGGAAAGAGGAAGAGCTTCCTGAACAAGCTGAAACTAAAGGAGCAAATCACCATTAAACCAATGTTAGGAGAAATGATAAAGGGTCTTCTTTAAACAGAAAAAGAATGGCCATAACCAGAAACAAGAAAAGATGAAACAGGGAAAAAAAATCTAACAGGTAAAGGCAAATACTTAATAAATACAGTAAATCAGATGCCTAAAAAGCTACTACAAAGGTCAAAAGAAAAAGTATCAAACTCAATTCAAACTACAATATGTAGTTAGGAGGTACACAACACAAAAAGATCTAAAAAATAACATCAAAAACATAAACCATGGCCCTGGCTGGTGTAGCTCAGTGGATTGAGCGCGGGCTGGGAACCAGGCAGTCCCGGTTCGATTCCCAGTCAGGGCACATGCCTAGGTTGCAGGCCAGGTCCCCGTGAGAGGCAACCATACATTGCTGTTTCTCTCCCTCTCTGTCTCCCTCCTTTCCCCTCTCTCTAAAAATAAATAAAAATAAAAAAAAAATCTTTAAAAAAAAACATAAACCATGGAGAGGGTTATAAAAATGTAGTCCTTATAAAATGTACTTAAATTTAAATGCTTAAAACAGACCGTTATATAGAGTGATGTACCTAAACTTCATGGTACTACAAATCAAAAACCTACAAAATATGCAAACAGACAAGAAAAAAAAAATCCAGAAAGGAATCCAAACAAAATACTCAAGTATAACAGCAAACCACACAGAAGACACCAAAAAAAGAAGAGGACTATAAAAACAACCATAAGACAATTAAAAAATGTCAGTATGTACGTACATATCAATTACTTTAGAAGTATACAGGATGGCTGAATGTATTAAAAAACATGCTCCATCTACATGCTGCTTACAAGAGACTCGCTTCAAATCAAAAGACGCACTCAGACTGAAAGTGAAATCAGTAAGGAAACAATGGCCTTGCCCTGGCTGGTGTGGCTCAGTGGACAGAGTGCTGGCTTGAGAACCAAAGGGTCGTGGGTTCAATTCCTAGTCAGGGCATATGCCTGGGTTACAGGTCAGGCCCCCAGTTAGGGGCATGTGAGAGGCAACCACACATTGATGTTTCTCTCCCTTTCTTTCTCCCTCCCTTCCCTTCTCTCTAAAAAAAAAAATAAATAAAATCTTAAAAATAAAGAAAGAAAGTGGCCTTAAATGACAATTACGCCAGATGGATTAGCATTTTTTTTAACATTTCACCCAAAAGCAGCAAAATATACATTCTTTTCAAGTGCACGTGGAGTATTTTCCAGGACGGGCCACATGTTAGGCCACAAAACAAGTCTCAAAACATGTAAGAAGACTGAAATCATATAAAGCACCTTCTCTGATCACAACAGTATGAAACTGGAAATCAATTACAGGAAGAAAAATGGAAAACACACAAACAGGTGGAGGCTAAGTGACATGCTACTGAACACTGAATGGGTTAACAGTTAGACTGAGGAGTAAATGGAAAGATGCTTTGAGATAAATGAAAATGAAAATATTAATCTATGAGGCATAGCCAAATCTATGAGGCATAGCCAAAACAGTCCTAATAGGGAAATTCATAACAATAAAGTCCTACCTCAAGAAACAAGAAAAATTTCAAGTAAACAATATAATCTTGCACCTAAAAGAATTACGAAAAAAAAAGCAAAGTCCAAAGCCCAAAGAAAGGAAATAAAGAAGATCAGAATGGAAATAAAAACAACAGAGACTAAAAATACAAAAAACAAATCAATGAAATCAAGAACTGGTTCTTTAAAATATAATCCAAACTGATAAAGATTTATCCATACTCATCAAGAAAATAAAGAGAAAGGGCCCAAATAAATAAAACAGAAATGAAAGACAAGTGACAAGGGATACCACAGAAATAGAAAGGATTGTAAGAACAAACAATTATATGCAAACAAATTAGCCTGGAAGAAACAAATTCCTAGAAACATACAATCTTCCAAGACTGAATGAGGAAGCAACAGAAGATCTGAACAGACCATAACTATTAATGAAATAGATGCAGTAGTCAAAAAACTCCCCAAAAATAAAATTCCTGGACCAGATGGTTTCATAGGTAAATTTTACCAAACATTCAACTAATACCAATCCTCAAACAATTCCAAAAAACTGAAGAGGAGAGAAGTCTCCAAAATTCATTTAATGAGGCCAGCATTACCCTGATACCAATACTAGAAAAAGACAATACAAAGAAATAAAATTACAGGCCAATATCCTTAATAAAAATCCTCAACAAAATATTAGCAAACCAGCGATACAGTAAAAGGATCATACCCCTTGATCGAGTGGGATTTATTCCCAGGATGCAACGCTAGTTCAATATCAGCAAATCAATGAACATGATACACACATGAACAAACTGAAGGAGAAAAATCGTATGATAATATCAACACATGCAGAAAAAGCATTTGACAAAATCCAACATCTATTTTTCATTTTTTAAAAGATTGCATTTATTTATTTTCAGAGAGAGGAGATGGGAGGGAGAGAGGGAGGAACATCAATCAGCTGCCTCTCACACATCTCCAGCTGGGGACCTGGCCCACAACCCAAGCATGTGCCCTGTCTGGGAATCAGACTGATGACCTTTCAGTTTGCAGGCTGGTGCTCAATCCACTGCTATACCAGCCACAGCCAATATCTATTTTTTATAAAAACTCTCAGCAAAATGCAAATAGAGGGAACATACCTCAACAGAATAAAAGGGATATATGACAAACCCACAACTGACATCACACTCTCTAAGATCAGGAACAAGATAAAGATATCCACTTTCACCAGTTTTATTCAACACAGTAGTGGAGGTCCTAGACACAGCAATTAGACAATAAAAACAAATAAAAGGCATCCAAAATGGAAAGGAAGAAGTAAAACTATCATTAGTTGCAAATGACATAATACTATATGAAGAGAACCCTACAGATTCTACCAAAAAATTACTAGAACTAATAAATTCATAAAGTAGATGGTTACAAAATACATAGTCAGAAATGGGCTGCATTTTTATACACCAATAATGAACTATTCAAAAGATAAATTAAGAAAACAATGATATTTGCAATTGCATCAAATAGAATAAAATACCTAGGAATAAATTTAACGAAAAAGGTGACAGACCTATACTCTGAAAACTGTGAGACACTGAAGAAAGAAACTGAAGACCACACAA
Source organism: Micronycteris hirsuta (assembly GCA_004026765.1). Classification (NCBI taxonomy): domain Eukaryota; kingdom Metazoa; phylum Chordata; class Mammalia; order Chiroptera; family Phyllostomidae; genus Micronycteris; species Micronycteris hirsuta. The sequence goes on along the minus strand of PVJI01004488.1, from coordinate 23,968 downwards.
ATAAATGGAAGGATATACCTTGCTCATGAATGGGAAGATTGACATAGGTAAAATATCCATACTCTGCAAAGCAATCTACAGATTCAATGTGATCCCTATCAAAATACCAATGGCATTTTACACAGAACTGAATAACCCTAAAATTTATACAGAACTACGAAAGACCCTGAACAGCCAAAGTAATCTTGAGAAAGAAGAACAAAGTTAGAGGTATCATGCTACTTGATATCAAACTATACTACAAGGCTACAGTCATCAAAACAGCATGGCACTGGCATGTAAACAGACACACAGCTCAATGAAACAGAAGAGTCCAGAAATAAAACCACACCTGTATGGTCAATTAATCTATGACAAGGAGGCAAGAATATACAGCAGGGTAAAGACAAATGATGTTGAGAACACTGGACAGATACATGGCAAAAAATGAAACTGGACAACTTTCCTACACCATATACAAAAGTTAACTCAAAATATATTAAAGTCTTAAATGTAAGACCTAAAACCACAAAATTCCTAGAACACAGGCAGTAAACTCTTTGACATAACTCTTAGCAATATCTTTTTGGATATGTCTCCTCAAGCAAGGTCAACAAAGGAAAAGATAAATGAATGGGACTATATCAAACTTAAAATTTTTTGCATGGCAAAGGAAACCATCAACAAAACAAAAAGACAACCTACTGAACAGAAGAAGATCTTCCCAAATGATACATTCGATAAAGTCTTAATATCCAAAATATATAAGGAACTCATACAACTTTAACACCAAAAAAACCCAACCCCAAACAATCTGATTTTAGATATGGGCAGAGAACCACCTAAATAAACATTTCTCCAAAGAGGATACACAGATGCCCAACTGCCATATGAAAAGACGCTCACCATCACTAATAATCAGGGAAATGCAAAGTAAAACCATATTGTTGTGGGGGAGGAGGGCGGGTGAAGGTGGAAGTGGTCATTGGAGGACAAATGGTGAAGGAAAAATACAACAGAATTTACAAATAAATAAATAAATAAAAGAACTGATAACCCTGGCAGGTGTGGCTCAGGGGATTGAGTGCTGCTGGCCTGCAAACCAAACGGTTGCTGGTTCAATTGCTAGTCGGGGCACATGCCTGGGTTGCAGGGCCAGGTCCCCAGTAGGGGGCGCATGAGAGGCAACCACACATTGATGTTTCTCTCCTTCTCTTTCTCCCTCCCTTCCCTTCTCTCTAAAAATAAATAAATACAAATCTCTTTAAAAAAGAACTGATAAAATATTTTAAAAACCGCACAATGAGATATCACCTCACACCTGTCAGAATGGCCATGTAAGTGTTGGCCAGGGTGTAAAGAAAAGGGAACCCTTACTCACTGCTGGTGGGATTTCAAATTAGTGCAGCCACTGTGTGCAACAGTATGGAGGGTCCTCAAAAAATTAAAAATAGAGCTGCCATACAACCCAGCAAATCCATTTCTGGGTATTTATCCAAAGAAAACAAAAACACTAATTTGAAAAGATATCTGCACTCCAATGTTCGTTGTAGTGTTTGTAGTGATAGCCAAGAAAACAACCCGTGTAAGTGTGCATTACAGACAGAGGTATAAAAAAGACATGGTGTGTATGTATACACACACACAATGGAGTATTATTCAATTAAAAAAGAATAAAGTTTGCCATTTGCAGCAACATGGATGGATTATGCTAAGAGAAATAAGTCAGACAGAGAAAGAAAAATACCTTATAATTTCCCCTATATGTGGAATCTTAAAACCTCAAACAAATAAATAAAACAAAACAGAAACATACTCAAAGATACAGAGAACAAGCTGATGGTTGCCAACGAGTAGAGGGGTGAAGGGTGGGAATAAAGAATAAATAAATAGGTTGTAAAAAGTGCATGAATCCCTCCCATCCTTTAACGAAGAGTAACACATACCATCCCGTTTTTAGGCGGAAGGGGGATACAGCATTCTCTGGAACAGGGTCCACGGAACACTCCGTGCCCAGGCCTCAGGACACATACCTGGCCACTGTGACAGCGGCCCCTCCCACCACAGCTCCTTCCATAAGCTGGGCCTGCCTGAGCCTGGCCAGGGAGCGCTTCTGCAGGACCCTGGCCTCAATCATTCCCCGCAGCACGAGGCTTTCCCTCAGACAGAGCAGGAATCTGGATTATCCCTCCTGCTGTGGTAGGAGGCCAGGGCCAGGGGAGGGGCTACAGCCAGGAACAGGCCACTGGAGCCCCAGGCCCACTGGGGCTCTTGTCAAGGCAACCGCCTCCCAAGATGCTACCCTCCTCCGTGAGGCCAAACCTCCTCACCTGCCCCAAGGACACCAGGCCTGGGGCCCTGTGTAGAAGCAGCAAATGATCTGGCACCGGTTTATGGAGTTGCTTCCCTCTGGCTCCAGGAGGCCAGGCCAGCCCAGAGCTACCTCATTCTCTCCGCCCCAGCTGGGCTTGTCCAGACCACCGCGCCGGTCCTACCAGGCCCCCTCCAAGTTGGGCCCACTGTTGAGTGAAAACCTCTTCAACACGTACCATACCACAGAGAACCCCAGGATATCCACGCATGCCACATGGTCCACAGACACAGACCTGACATGTGCACACACGTGTACACACACTGTCCACAGAGACACACCCCTGTCACACACCGAAATGAGCAGCCACAGAGAGGGACACACTAGGCATACAAGCAGCTGCTCAGTCCCACAGTGACGTCTGCTATAAGCAGGAGCACGGACACGGCACAGTCACGCAGGGGCAGGAAGGAAACCCAGACCTCCAAGCCACGCAGCCACATTTTTAGTCACACAGCAGCTACAAGGCTACGCTCACCCCGATGCCATGCAGTTGCCGAGTCCCAGGAACCCCCACACCGGCACTCTGGAACACTTGAGAGCTCACAACCACCAGAGCGCACACCATCTCCTAGGAGAGGCACTCCCTCCTGCCCCCACCCTCACACATGCGTGTCACTCCAGGGCAGAGCCAGGACCGAGTCACCTCAGTGCAGGCACACAGACCCCGGAGCCCCCCAGAGTCAGTCCCGTTCGTGCTCCTGCCTCCTCCCTCCTACCCTCCTTTCAGGGCTGGTCCAAGAGTAGAACAAAAGCCCACTGTCCCCTCTTTCCAGCCCCCTCTCTTTTCCCCTCCCCCTGGCATCCAGCGCCTTTGTCTTTCTGCAGCTGAGCCTGAGCCACAGTCCAGGCAGAGCGGCAGGGACACTGGAGCCCAGGCTGCCACAGGTTCCGGTGGCAGGACAGACAAGAGTGGTCCCGGCAAGAGCAGCAGCTGCAGGGCACCTGGGAGAGGGCGTGGCCAGGTAAGTGCCTAGGACACTGGGCTGTCCCAGCGGCATGGTGTCTACAAACTTAAGCATGTTTGTGTGAGTGGGTGTGAGTGTGGGTGTGAAAAAGAGGCAGGGTGGCATGTCAACTTTTAGGGGCTGGGTTCCTCACTCTGCATCAGAACCTATGTCTTGAGGTGCCCAGACTCTTGGCTGGAATGAGAGAATGGTGGATCGAGCCCTGCCTGGAACCCCTTCCTTCCATGTCCCAACTGGGCGTCCTGCAGGCCCCAGTATGGGAATCCTCAGGGTGGAAACCAGGTCTGCGCCATGTCCCTGCGTGTCCACAGTAGAGCAGTAGACAGCCACAGAACAAATGAAAAAGTACTGCTGCACTCCCCAGGGGAGGATGCCCTCACTCCCCGACACAGCCCCTTGCGCCCAAGGACATCTCTGCACGGAGAAGTCCCTCCTCGTGCTAATGCGACCTCCTCCCTCAGCTCGGTGTGGCTGCTTTCTCCATTCAGGGAGAACGGAAGGGGATCAGCACGCTTGGCTAACCTCTCTCACATCCCTCAGCTGGTCCTGGGCTGCACCTCGAGAAACTTCCCTGCCACTCCCCCATGTCCCACCCCGTCTAGCCAATGCGGCTGAGCTGCTAGGCACTCAGAGTCTGGAGCCAGATGCAGGGCCCAGACCCTCTACTTGGGCAAAGTTGACTTCCCAGGGCCTTGCCTACCAGAGAGCTCATTTACTATGATTCTGAGGAAGGGGATCCAACCCCTAGTATGACCCGGGCATAAGCAGTCAAAGGCAGGCTGAAGTGGGCAAATCCAATCTCTAGGGCAGAGCAAATACCTGGTATCAGGAGAATGAAGGGAGAGGCAAGGGGCAGAGGCCAGAGTTGTGATCTCCTCCAGTAAGTTAACGCATAAAGGAGTGAGCTCTCTGTCCCTGGAGGTGTGCAAGCAGAGGCTGTACGTTCATAATGGCCCAAACATGACTGGCACAGCCCAGCCCTTCAGTCTGTAGAGTGCCTTCACAAACACCCCTCCTGTGATCCTCACAGCAGCCTCTGAAAGGCAGGTTCCCTCTGTGTCCTTGTTTCCGCAGGACAAACTTAAAAAAGAGGGTGGGGCTGTAAAAAAAACTTCCAGGGTTGTAAGGATCAAATGCAATTACAGTACATACAAAAAGCAACTAAGTGTACCCCCTTCCTCTTAAGTAAAGGCAATGTAAAGAACGTTTGTTGAGTTTGTACTATGCACATAGCATTTTTCACAACTCCACTTAAGAGTCACAAAGTCACAACAACCCTGTGAAATAGGCATGATGATCCCGTTTCAAACAAGGAAACTGAAGGGGAGCGAGTTGCACAGGTCACACAGAGAGTCGGTCAATGCTGAGGCGGGATCAGTACTTAGAGCTGGTCTCTACTTCTCTACTGTGCTTCTCCTGGAACTGAGAGGGCCGACTTTCCCCTCAGCCTGGGCTCCAACCTCACGCTCTCCTGCCCCTGGGCCCTTACACAGGCTGTTTTCTCAGCTGCAGACACCCTTTCTCCAACCCCCTCCCTTCTTCTGGCAAATTCTACCTAGCCTTAGTCTGAAGGTCCCCTCCTGGGGGGCATCTTCCCCGACTCTCCCCTCCAACTGAGTTTAGTGCCCCTTCTAAGAGGTCCCCTAATATTCTGTACTTCTCATGGGACCCCCACCCCCAGCCCAAGCTGTGAGTTCTTGGAGGGCAGGAACCATGACTGCCTTACTCACAGCCTGGCACAGAAAAGGCTCTCCACCTGGACTTGTTTAATACAGTCACTTGACCTCGAACAGGTACTGAGCATGTGCCATGGGCCAGATACTGAGTGTTGGGGGAAGGGCAAGCAGTCAACGAAACAATCCGGGTTTGGTCAGTGGGGAGCACCCACAGGAGATGGGCAAGAGACAGGGTGGGGTGAGGAGAGGAAGGCAGCATTATGCCCTCTGCACACACTGGGTCTCTGTGAGGTCGCCTGAATTCCTTGACCAAAGGCACAGCTCTATCAGGTGCCCTTCCCTGCACAGATACTGTGTGCAGGTTCCAGCAGCCTCCCAGCCCAACCCCTTCAGTTCTCGGGAGAGGTCTAGACTCCCTGGAGTTGGCAGCGACATGGCACTGCTGTGTCCCCTGCAGGAGTCCCTAAACACTGCCTACACTTTATCTTTTTTTTGTCTACACTTTTGAAACCATTCATTTATTAGGCTCTCCTCAAACTACCCCAATTGAAAGTGTGCCAGCTGTCTCGTGTGAATACTAATAGGAAACAGCTTAGCGAATTTGAGGAGCAATATGGCCGAAGTGGGTAAATGAGGGAGGAGATGCTATAGCTAAGGCGGGGCCTAACCTTTCAGGTAGGCAGGGACTACTTGGTCCTGGCAACGAACCATTAGGAACCTGGGTGGGAGAGTGGAAGGAAGAGCAGTTGAATGAATGAACAGAAGCACACCACTTACCTTCTTCATGCCTGCCTGTGATGAGGCACCTGCTTCCCTCTCCCCAGCAAGGTGGATTTTCCGACGCTGTTTGTGTTCTCTACCCAGCAGGATGCGAGAGGGCCCCCTGCTGGCGGAGTCAGAACGAGGCGCTGAGGCGCAGTGCGCGGGGTCCTGCCACGCGCAGCGTGTCCTGCAGACGCTCAATGCCTACCGTCGGAGTGGCACCCTCACCGACATCGTGCTGCGCGCTGGTAGCCGCGACTTCCCCTGCCACCGAGCCGCTCTTGGTGCCAGCAGCGCCTACTTCCGCAGCCTTTTCGCAGCCTGGCAGCCAGGGGGTGGTCCGGCCGTGGTGGTGCCCGCTGCGTCCCAGACGCCTGGCGTGGGGCGGACCGGGGCAGCGTCGGCGCTGGCGTTGGTGCTCGATCACGTGTACGGCGCGGGCGTGCGGCTGCATGCCGAGGACGAGGCGGCGGCTGTGCTGGAGCTAGCCCGGCGGCTGGGCGTGGCGGGCCTGCACGAGGCCTGCGCACGCTTCCCCGAAGACCGCCCGCGAGCAGCCAACAGGCTGGCGCCGCGCCGCGTGGCCGCCGCCTTCTCGCTCCCCTCCCTGGCCGAGCGCTGCAGCCTCGTGCTGCGCCAGGCCTTCACCGAAGTGGTACGCCACGCCGACTTCCTGGAGCTGGCGCCAGATGAGGTGGCCGCGCTGTTGGCCGACCCGGCGCTCGGCGTGGCGCGCGAAGAGGCCGTGTTCGAGGCGGCCATGCGGTGGGTGCGTCACGACGCGCCCGCCCGACGTGGGCAGCTGCGGCGCCTGCTGGAGCACGTGCGCCTGCCCCTGCTGGCGCCCGACTACTTCCTGCAGAAGGTGGAGGCTGAGGAGCTGCTGCAGGCCTGCAGCGAGTGCCGCCCGCTGCTGCTCGAGGCCCGCGCCTGCTTCATCCTGGGTCGAGAGGCCAGTGCGCTGCGTACGCGGCCACGGAGGTATGCCAATCCCGAATTCCCCAGGCTCCCTGGCCTCTGGCTTTTGTTGTTCTTGCTTTCTTCAACCACTCACTCATTCCTTCGTCATCCTTTAGTCCTGCCTCGTGAATGAAATTCATTCATTCATTCAACGAACATTTTATAGGCTTGGTGTTGGGCTTTCTGCCCTTGAGGAGTTAACAGCCAATAGGGAGATGCGGAGATCTCGCACCTTACGTAATTTTTCTCTTGCCCTTTCATTCATAATTTTGAGCGCTCCCTTTGTGTAGGTCTTGTGCTGGCCCTCTGGGACTCAAGGGTGATTGGAAAACACCCTGTACATTCTGGTACCTGAGACTAGTAAGGGATGGTGTTCTAGGCAGCGCCTGGAACACCATACTGGGAGACTTTGGGTGTGGTCTCTCTCATCCTCCCAGGGACAGTAGACAAGGGAGTCTTCTGTTTTACACTGTATCTCCAGTATTGAGCACAGGACCTGGCACAAAGAAGATGCTCAATATTTGTCATAGGAATTAGGTAGGAAGCCAGTGGCTAAACGGTTTGGGAATTCTGATGGGGTCAGAAGCCTGGGGGCACCAGTTGGAGGGGAGAAGTGCTTTGCTGAAAGGGTGTGTAGCCTGGTCCAATGGGAGTAGTGACTAGAGTACGGGTTAGGAGATGGTTATAGGAGAGTGGCCATGGAATGATGTCAGATGTCATCAAACAGGATGTCAGAAAGGGTGAGGAGAATGGGTTAGCGTCAGACAAATCTAGGCTTGAATTCCAGCTCTTTCACTCTGGGCTTGCATGGCTTCAGGCAGGCCAGTCTGTTAGCCCGTTTCCTCCTCTGTAAAAGGAGTGATGATCTCTGCCTAACAGGACTGCCATAGAGATTGAACCAGTGGAGAAGCATTTGAGATCTTGCTTCCCAACAATGTTGTCAGTTTGGCTCGAAGAAACTCATAAAAAAATTATTAACCAGGTGATTTTTCTAGGTAAGGTTAAGGACTTTGTCAAGAGTGTTTTTCTGTAACGTAGAGATCAGTGGAATGGGGTAAGGACTAGTGACCTTCATCCCATCAATAGCCAGAGGGAAAGTTGGAAGTGACAGAGTCCAGCACAGGGATTAGGAGGGGGACAGAAGGGCATGAAAGGACAGTGGGACCCTGCAGTGTGGTCAGGGAGAGGGTCAAAACTTGGGTGTAGATCAATGGATATTGGGCTTACCCCCGTGCCAGGTTCATGGACCTAGCTGAAGTGATCGTGGTCATTGGCGGTTGTGACCGCAAGGGGCTCCTGAAGTTGCCCTTCGCCGATGCCTACCACCCAGAAAGCCGGCGCTGGACCCCACTGCCCAGCCTGCCTGGCTACATGCGCTCAGAGTTCGCTGCCTGTACTCTCCGCAATGACATCTACGTCTCAGGTGAGAACAGGGCTGCACTGGGGGCCCCGCAGGGTTGGCTCACCGCCTCCTAGCGCTGCCTCTTTGTTTTTCCCTCCAACTGGGAGATGGGAAAATCCAACTGGTTTTTTCTGATAACCTAGTAATTGGCCAAAAGGGTATGTAGTCCTGCAGCGCCAGTCACTGGTGTGACCCCACCCCCATTCAGTAAAGTCTGCTTCAGCTCATATTCGTATTAATCACTTATTTTTAGCCTACTGTGTGCCAGGCATTTTGTAAGCAGCTTACGTTAATCACAGATGAGAAAACAGGCTCAGAGAAGTTACAGATGAATTACTCCATGATCACAAAATTGACAAAGCTAGGAGGCGCTGTGATCCCAACAGATGGTGTCCTCCTGTGGTGATTCAGCTCTAGAGACTCTGAGAATAAAACACAGTCCCTGCTCACCTGGAGTGCCCTGAGAGGGGGAAACGGACTTCACTTTATCACAGGGCACAATTTGATGGGAACTCTCAAGAGTCCCCGCGTGAGCTGGAATCCCACTCAGGTGGGATCTGGCCCACCTTGGAGGCAAGAGCACAGGCAAAGGCATGAAGGCAGGAATGTGCAGAGAGGAGCCCCAGGTGCTCGGGGCTCTGAAGTGCAGGTTGAGTTTATCTGGGAGAGGAGGGGAAGGCATTGCAGGTGAGGCAGGACAGGGAGTCTGGACTCAGATCAGGGAGGCTTTGAGTCCAGGCGTAGGTAGATTGCATTTAATGTAGGAGCTGAGGGTTCCTGGGAAGGATAGAGAGCGGAAGAATGAGACAGGAAGGCCTCAGAGACCAGGCCACGCTGTGTCGCTGGACAGCTTATCCAAGGCCACGATGGCCTGTGAGCAATGCATGGGGCCTCTGCTAGGTGCCGCTGGAAATACACTGAGGCAAGGGCAACAGAGCAGAGATGTGACTCAGGCTCAGAGGTGCAGTCAGGATTGTCCCTGGGGCGGCTACTCCTGAGAGCTGAGTCCCTGGTCAAGAACCCCAGTGCAGCCAGGCAGGGGGAGGGAGAAGCCACAGCCTGCATCCCCAGGGCCAGGCCCCATGGAGTGGGCTGTTTCCCTCACTGGCACGAGTGTCGGGCAGGGGGACTGGAAGCTCTGGTTCTCATCAGTGTGCCAGTAGTGAAAGGCCATGTGATCTTTAGCAGGTCATTCCTGGTCTGTCTTATGCCTTATCTGAGTTCCCTGTCTATAAACTGGGTACAGTAATCCCAACACCTCGTGGAGGCATGAGAACAGACATGATGTCATGAAGGTGAAGACAGAAGTGAGACAGAATTACTGGGTCACCCTCAACCCCTTCCCATCCCAGTGCAGGTGGCCCTGCTTTCTCTGCCCTGGTGCATTCCTGATGCTTGCCTCAGGCACCTGTTGTACTCTTACCTTCCGTGGAGTTCTAAAGTGTGCCCCACCCCCTCGCTTCCCTGAGCGCGGAGCCTGGCGCTCCACCACAGCGCACCCGGTGAAGATGAGTTCCTTCTCTCTGAATCTCTCAGGCCTCTTCCCTCAAGAGTGTATGCCCACTGTCCTAACTCAGACCTTCCCACCACTTATTCAAAGCACATTCTCTGGGTTACAGGCTCAGGAGGAAGTCCTTCCTGCTTCTTAACCCTTCCTTTGGATCTGGGGCAACAGCTGCTTCTCTCTCCCCAGGAGGCCACATCAACAGCCATGATGTGTGGATGTTTAGCTCCCATCTGCACACCTGGATCAAGGTGGCCTCACTGCACAAGGGCAGGTGGAGGCACAAGATGGCGGCCTTGCAGGGACAGGTAGGGACATGCAGCAGCCGCTGACTTGGGGCCCAAGGTTCAGGTCTGTGGATGGGCCCTCTAGTTCCTTCTCTTTGTAAAAAGGGATCTGAGTCCTCAAAAAAGAAAAGGACTTGCCCAAAGTCACATCATAATGCTAATGCTGATAGTAATTAAATAGTAATTACCGTAATAGTACAGCCCTGGGGGTCAAGGATGTGGGCTGGGGCCAAACAGCCTAGGTTTGAATTTTGAGTCTTCCACTTAAGACCAAACAGTCCCCACAAAATGCTGCCAGTTATCTTTGTAAGCTACACCCCAACTCAGAAATACAAATAAAAGTGCTTCTTAGACTCACTTAAGGCAAACCCTTAATCACTGGCTATTATTAAGCATTAGTTTGGTGCCAAGTATTTTAGACATCAGTGCACACTCAATACCCATCCTGGCGACCCATCTCACTACCCCAGCTAATGAAAGGAAATCCGCTGAGGGAGGGTCAGTAACTGGGTAGTGGCAGCGCTGGGATTCGCCGTGGGTAGGTCCAGCCATTGTGCCGGGGTGGGGTAGCTTCTGGCAAACAGCCAAACGGGCCCTGACTTGGGGGCGGGGCGGCTGGTGTCCTCACGCACAGCTGTTCGCGGTGGGCGGCTTCGACGGCCTGCAGCACCTGCACAGCGTGGAGCGCTACGACCCTTTCTCCAACACCTGGGCGGCTGCAGCGCCGCTCCCGGAGGCGGTCAGCTCGGCGGCGGTGGCGGCCTCTGCTGGCCGGCTCTACGTGATTGGGGGCGCGAGGCAGGACGGCAGCAGCACCGACAAGGTGGGCGCGGAGAAGGTACTGGAGGCCGGCCGTGTGTTGGCGTTGAGTTGGCGCTTTCCTGTCTTCGTCCATTTTCTCAATCCCATCAACAGCCCTGAGGAGTAAGCCCCATGCTAGACGCAGGGAAGAGTTCAGACGTAACTCCAGGGTCACAGTGGTTCAGCAGCACCTCCGGGACCGAGTGAGTGCTCTGGTGCCATACAGTTTCATAGATTAAAAGCTAAGTGAGGGCGAAAGTGGGACTAGTTAAAATGTTTTTTGGCTATTCAAAAAAAAAAATACACTCATTATTGAAAATTTAGAAAGCACAGAGAAACAGAAAAATCACCCATAATTTCTCCACTGAAGGAACTACTATTAATATTTTAGCACAGTGCCTCCAGGCTGCCTCTGAATTGACTTTTGCTTTTCTGTTTTAGTTTCACACTCTTACTCTTAGTAAAATTTTGCATTCTGCTTTCAAAAATGTTTTTTTAATTTTTACTTACTGATTTGAGAGAGGGAGAGGAGTAGGGAGAGAGAGAAACATCGATTTTTAGCTGGGGATCGAACCTGCAACCTCGGCGTGTTAGAACGACAGTAACCACCCAAGCTGCCTGTGCAGGCTGCATTCTGCTTTGTATCCTTCTTTACCGAGTAGAAACACTTTGCACTTGCTTAGCAACTCTTCACGGCCATCGTTCCAGCAGCGGTGTAACGGGCCACTGGGTGGATGAACTATGGCCTGCCAACCCAATTTTCTGTTGAACATTTGGGCATTTTGTGAATAAAAATTAATCTTCATAATGGCAGCTCTCTCCCTCCCCTGGTGGCCTCACAGGCCTGTGGTCCTGGGATCTGAGTCTTTGCAAACCAGGGTCACTCACCCTCCCTCTGCCCTAACCCCATCTCCCTGGCACACCTTCCTGGGCCTGGCTGGTTGCCCCGTTAGCACCCACACAGCACTGACTGGTTTTAGGCCACTCTAGGGGTCTCCAGAGGCACAGCTGAAGCAGAGTGAAGGTGAGCAGGCAGGCACAGGTATGAGCCCTTGGGAACTGTGAGAGGTGTCTCTAACACCTGCAGGACTGGGAGGCATGTGGACAGCTGTAGTAATGTGAGGGCAAGACACCCCAGCTGGGGTCTCATCGGGACCTCAGAGCACCGGGAAGAGGGACGAGGGTGGGGTGACAGTGTGCAGCCAGGAGCTCATCTCCATGCGGGGCTGCTCTGAGGCCCCTCTGCAGCACTGATGCAGCAACACCTCCATCTCCTGGAATGGAGACCTCTCCTTGGACCTTGAAAGATGAGGATGCTCTCAACACAGGGAGTCCAGGGGTAGGAGACAGAAGGCAGAACTAGACATGAGGGCAGGGACCGTGGGTTCACTGTCTCAGGCCTGGTGGACAGAGGCAAGCGCTGCTGCCGCAGTCGCGCTGACCGAGGAGAGTGGGCGTGCGTGGGCAGCAGGGCAGGTGGGGGATGAGCCTCACCACCGCCAAACCCCCCGCCCTTCAGGTGCAGTGCTTTGACCCCCAGGAGGACCAGTGGAGCCTGCGGTCCCCAGCGCCCTTCTCACAGCGGTATATTGAGGCCGTCTCCCTTGAGGACACCATCTACGTGGTGGGGGGCCTCATGGGCACAATCTTCGCCTACAGCCCTGGTACAGATGCCTGGGGGGAGGCAGCTGTCCTCCCCAGCCCCGTGGTAAGTGGCGGCTCCTAGGCACGGCACTGGCAATGGCGCTGCTCAGCAGAGGGAAGACCCGCTTCTAAGGATCTGGGTCTTGGAGACAGTCTGTGTCTGACTCCACGCCAGGCGGTTTACGAGGTCTCTAGCTTCGCCCTCACAGTGATAGTCAGCCTTGCGTTTTGCACATGAAGACACTGACCTTAGGGAGAGCGAGGCGCCTGTCCAAGACCATGAGTTATACCATTGTTAAGGCAGAGCCTTGGATGGGGGACTTGATGTAAATGACCTTGCCCTCTCCCTTGTCCTGAGGGTCATCAGCAGGTAGCCTATGGGTAGGGGGCATGGGGAAGGAACTTTCTAAGCTCCCCTGCCTCGGTGATATCAGAGAAGGAGGCCCAGCCCTGGATGCTCTGGCCCCTGTGTTCCCGGCCTTTCCCACCCTTGGTCACCTCTCCGGAAACTCGGTGTAGAGACTACGTAGGGGTGCGGTTGCACCGGGTGTCCCTGCCAGTTAGGGCCCTCAGTGATCCTAAGAGCCTGAGATTTCTGGCTTTTCTGAATCTGAGATCCTGAGGTGGTGGTGGGGGTGATTACTATTATTGTTATTGGGGTGCTTACTGTGCACCAGGCACTATGTAAAATGCTTTACTTGCTTAACCCCCTTAGCTGTAAGGGAACCTTATGAAGGTACTGTGGTTCTTTTCCTCTGCAGTTAAAGAAACTGAGGCCCAGAGAGGCTGTGACTTGGCAGAGGCTAGTCATTCAGTAAGGGTCAAGCCAGAGCTTCCTGCCTTCCATCCAATTTCCTGTCTCTCTACCATCCAGATTGGGTCAAGCTTTTGTACTGGCCGCCGTAGCTGACTGTCTTTCTGTCTGTCCACCCAGGAGAACTGTGGCGTGACCGTGTGTGACGGGAAGATCCACATCCTTGGTGGGCGGGATGGTCGTGGGGAAAGCACCGACAGAGTCTTCACCTTCGACCCCAGCAGTGGGCGGGCGGAGGCCCAGCCGTCCCTGCTGCGCCGCACCAGCTCCCACGGCTGCATCACCGTTGTGCAGAGCCTGGGCGGGGCAGAGAGAGGAGGAAGGACTCAGCCTCACTGCTCTGCTCTCCTCACGGCACCCCGTGTAGATAGCCGTTTACCTGGCTGCCCGCTTTCTTGTAGAAATAAAACCTCACTCGAAGGTTAGTTCTGTGCTCCAGCTGGAGCCCGCGCTGCCGGGAGAAGCGTCTGCTCCTCGCTTTGACTCTTTACAAAGCGCCTTCCTGTGTTACCTCATTTACCTTCACGATAGCAGTATGGGCATAATTCTTAAAATTGTGAAATATTTCATGCATAAAATGTTTCTATATTTGTACAGTTTGAGAATAATAAAACGTCTGTGTCCTGACCACCCGGCTGCAGAAACAGTGTGACGAACGCCTTTGGAGGCGCCCGTGTCTGTTCTCAAACCCATTCGCTCCCCACAGTCCTCCTGGAGGTAATCACCGGCCTTCAGTTTGAGATGATCGACACTTTTAACTTTTAGCAAGCTAATTATTCATGTCTGTTATTTCGCAAAGAAGGAACTGCCTTGAAAAGAGGAGGGGGATCGCCCGAGGCCACACGCTGAGAGTCCGTGGTGTGAAGCTTCGGGATCAGGGAGGCACTTCTGGTCAGGGCGGCCCTCTCTCTAAACGGCCCTCTCAGAGTTGGACACCTAGCGGGGACAGACAGAAGGAAAGCCCAGGCAACTAAACAGAGGCATAAGCTTAGAAGTAGGCAAACGTGTATGAGGACCAGAAACAACAGAATCATGGAACCCCAGGGGAGGCGGAAGTTGGAGCTCTGGGGCTCGGGCTCTGTGGTGAGCCCTTAAAAACAGGATTCTGATCCAGGCTCAGGGCTAGACGCCAGGGCCAAGGTGGGGCGCCCCAGCTCAGGAAAACAGCTGAAACTAAAAAAAAAACTGAACAGCCTTGGGGTCTGCGGCTTGCAGCTGGGTCGGGGTTGCCAGAGCCACAGGCCTCTGAGAACCCAGCCAGCCTGGCTCTGGACCTGCGAGATCCACAGCAACGGGGGCCGCAAGCCCTGAGGTGATAGAAGCACCCGGTGGGCCTGGGGCTCTCGAGGCAGCACGTGAGACTGCTGGGCAGGGAGGTGGCCTCAGAGGGGAGCGGGAATGGAAGAGGCCACACAGATTCTGTGGGGCAGAGGCCCTGCGGTGCAGGTCTGTGCCCGGTTTCTGAGGCCCAGAGGACAGAGCAGCCAGTCCCCATCTGGGGCTCCCCTCATTTGCATTCAGATTGCCTTCTGAAGAGCTATCATCTGCCCTCCAGCACAGGGCCAGCCCCACGTCCCTCCCATCTTCCAAAGCCCCCAGGGCCCTGTCTGGGAGATCTTTCCAGCTGGAGCTGTCCCTGCACAGCCGGGCACAAAGGCCCAGATCCCAGCTGAGCTCCTGCCCTCTGATTATCCCAGATAAGGCGGCCTGTGACCATCTGGACACAGCTGATAATGGCAGAGGGGGGAGGGGCACAGGTGGAGGCCCAGCTCCTCAGAGCCCGCCTGCCCCCACCCCAAGTGCAGCACCCAGGACAAAGCAGAGAGAGCACTGTATTATTTACCTATCCCCTCGAAAGCCCAAGTGGGAAAGGGGGCAAACCCAGGGCAAGCTCTCCCTCACTTGGGCTGGGCACTTCCTGTGTGCCAAGCAGACTGCACAGCCTGCCCCACTGCGACTCTTCCATGCAAGTGCTGATGCCCCTTCCTGCTGTCTGCCTGGGCAGCCCTGACACCCTCCACCCCAAGTTTACCATTCTCTCCTGTCTTGCTTCCATATCTGCCCCTTTTCTGTCTCCTGACATGTGGCCAGGCCTTTCTGTCCTCCAGTCTCCGGACACACCCAAAGGATGCCTTCGGAGGGCAGGAAAGGTGTCACCTTCATCCGTGTCCCTCAGTGCCTAGAACATGGCCTTCCACTGAGTACTTTACATTCGCTTCCTGGTCTTCCACCTCCTAACACCTGTGAGTTGGTACTGTCGCCTGCCCCCCCCCCCGCTGCCCCCGCCCCTTACACACGAGGAAACGAGACTTGCAGTTGTGAAGTGGCTTGCTCACTAAGGTCGCTGAGCTGGCAAGCAGTGGCAGAGCCAAGACTTCAACCTGGGTCCAGCTATTGCCAAAGCCTGCCTTCCCCATGCAGCCTCACCCAGGCTCTGTTCGTTTGAGAAAATGGGTGTTGAAAGAAGCTCAGGAGCTGTTTAGAAGGAGGAGGTATATCATTTCCATGACGGAAAATCCCGCGGGGACCTTCTTGAATGAGGGGAGACAGGGTTCATGTCCCTGGTGAGGCTCACAGAACACAGGCAAAGGGTGACACCCATGTCCTGGTTTCCCATGACTACTGGTTACACCTGACATGTTGGTCTCAGTCTAATTAACAGTCCATTTGTGGAGGGTCTCCCTGGCTCCTCGTCCACAGCTTCCCCATCCCCAGGACCCCTCCGCAGCCAGACCACAGGCCCAGAGTGCGAACCCCGAGCACAGCCCGTTAGCTGTGCCATCTGCCAGAACAAAGACTTAACTCTTGGTGTCCCATCAGAAGTCACTGGAGCCAAATTTAGTTTTTGAGTTTCTTTTTTGAGCAGTTCTAATGATCTGTAAGGATAATATTTTGACTGATTTTTTTTAGTGGGCTTCCAAGGAACAATGAGGAAATTTATTTAAAAAAATAGCGAGAGGCAACAGGTGGATGTATGTCTCACACATCTACATTTCTCTCCCTCTCTTTTGCCTTCCCTTCCCCTCTAAAAGTAAATAAAATCTTTTTAAAAAATGGAATAAAATTCACTCTCTTTTGCAATCACTATATGGAGTCATTGGATTCTTTCATAAATCTAAAATACATTGAGCTCTTGATGAATTTATTATTCTATATCTTGAAAAACTTTGCTATTTCATCATAAAAATTGTTTCATATTACTCATCAGTTATTTCCAGTTATGTCAAACAAGACTAAGACGGTAAGAACACGGGGCAACGGTATTGCTGAAGGTGCAATGAGATGAATCGCTATCATGTCATCTTCCAGCCTCCACACCGCGTTGCCCGAAGTGTTGCCGGTCATTGCGTAAGAAGGTATAAAGAAAGTCTAGAGACTTCCTTTTCGTTAAGAGACTCTTTGTTAAGAGTTCAGGATTTTTCACTCTCCCCCATAATGACAGAAGAAGGCTGACAGAGGACATTTCAGGCTCCTCACGCAAAATTTAGAAAAAGAATACAGACACACACTGCACTCCAGTCTCTGAGGGTGATGGGAAAGTGGCCACACTAGCAGCCTTTCCTGGATGAATTTTCTCAGACTCCAGAATTGATGGACGAACACTATGTTTCTAAAAACACAAAGGGAATATGGTATTCGAAGTTGTTGTAAGTCATTATTTAGTGAAGTCTTTTGGTAGGATTTCATTACACAAATTTTTTATGACAAAAACCTGGACTATCCTGTTTTGCTAAAAGGAGGTGTAACAACCCTGGCTGGTGTAGCTCAGTGGATTGAGTGCGGGCTGGGAACCAGAGGGTCCCAGTTCGATTCCCCGTCAGGGCACATGCCTGGGTTGCGGGCTGGGTCCCCAGTGAGGGCCATGTGAGAGGCAACCATACATTGCTGTTTCTCTCCCTCTCTGTCTCCCTCCCTTCCACTCTCTCTAAAATAAATAAATAAATCTAAAAAAAAAAAATTAAAAAAAATAAAAGGTGGCGTAACAATATTCTTTCATCTTTTGTGATGCTTATGTGCCCAAATTCACTGTTTGTCACAGTTCATAAGTGGAAACATTCCGAAAACAGCTGTGTAAGTGACTGAAGGGAAATAGATGCTGTAAAAATGTTTTCTTCAAATTCATGGACTTGGTCATTCATTCTCATGGATCCTTATAAAGCTAAAAATGTTTTAAAATTATGGAGCGGAAAAACACGACAGTCCTTTCTTCCACAAAATTATGAGCCATCAAGAATATTGCATATTGACAATGCAAATGCAAAACCAAACAAAGCCAGAACTCCCTTCTGCCCCCCAGCCCCCCCCTCCCCCGCCAAAAGCAGGACAGGCTAGAGCCCTTTAGAGATGCATCTGAAATCCGGGGTCAGTTACATGACTAAGTTCAAGCCTCACACACAGCAGCTGACAAGCACATCATTGCATTCAAAGGACATTGTTAATTCGGGGCATGTTTCAGGGCATATATACCTTCAAAACAAGGAAAGTTTGAAGCTGCTGGTTTAATTCATATACATGTATGCATACACACATACGACCTATTGAGATGGAATCCACATACCATAAAGTTCACCTGTCGGACAAGTGTACCTCGTCGTTTTCAGTATATTCAGGGCTGTGCCAGTACTCGTGCTGGTCACGGGGCAGGCGGTGGCCACCGTGGGGCAGGACGAACCTGCACCAGCCACGCTCCCCACTCAGTGGACACGGGCCCACGGGCGCCTGGCCGGCCACGGTAGTACAACCCAGGACTGAGCGGCAGGGCTCCGTGGCCCCATCTCAGCTGCAGAGCTGCTGGGGCTCCATCTCACCTGTGAGTGTGAGGGTGTGGGATCAGGTGAGGTGTTCGCGCCCTAGGGCTTTATGTCCCTCATTCTCAAATCCAAAGTGGGGATGCTGAGATAGTCTAAATATTTTTCAAAGCCTAACAGAAATCACACATTCCCCTAAGATGTGTCGCATGGGGTTTAAAATTGCTGTACAATGAGGTGAGCAATGGAACCTGCGCATCACAGGGAGGCTGGGAGATTAAAGGACGCGTGCGCAGCAGGCTCCGGGCACGTAATCGCCTTCTCACCGCGGTCCTGCCGTTATGAAGCTAAAAATGGAACTTGAATAATAAATGCGGAAATAGTTTGTTTTATAAATAACATCAAGCATCTGATGTCCCTGAGGAAGAGTTAAGAAAAGCTATCTTTGAGGTAGAAAATGTCAACTCTCAATAATACCTAAATGTTGAGTCATTTATACACAGCAACACGGGAGCTCAGCAACAACCACTAGATGAAACGTGGCCCCGTGAAGGCCAAGTTCACACCTGCCCAGCTGTGCTCACTTCCAGTAGAGGCAGAAAGCATAGCCCCTGTGGTCAGGGCTCGTAGATTTAGGATGGGGGGAATCCATTACCGTGAAGTTAGCTATTAATTTCCAAGAGGACATGCTTAGCTTAGTGGTAATGGTAACAACAGCCAAGACGCACCAAGCACTTGGTATGAAGTCAGGCCCCATGCGAGGGGCTCGTGCGTGCAGACAAGCAAATGGAGGCAGGCGTGCGCTTGTACCGCTGAGTTGTGGACCTGGTTTTGAATCCAGAGTCTGGCCTGGAGGTCTGGGCTCTCAACTGTAAATGTCTCCAAACAGGGAAGATACCAGGTGGTGAGTACTAACAAAGAGACACGTATCGGCATTTGGCTCTTCTTTACCTCCTACAACGGCTCTGTGAGACAACCACGAATCAGAAAGGTCCAGTCCCAGAGAATCAGTGCTGGTGTCAGGATTCGAACCCAGGTTTCTAACCGCAAAACCCAGCTTCTTGAGTGCCCCCTGTAAAACGCTCTGCCAAGGGCATCCTTCAGTCCTCCACATCTTGCTTGGCTGGCTTCCTCACAGCCTTTACCGAACTTCCCAGCCAGGAGTGGACACTGGCAAGCTGGGGCACGTGGCTGAAGTTTCCTGGACCTCCCCATGGGAGTGAGTGTGAAACCACAACTGCAAGACCTGCAGACCACCACTCTGCTGGGGGCTCCAGCAGCCTTTGCAGCAATGTTTGCGAGCCCAGTTTCTGTCTGGGGGTGGGACGCCCACCCCTCCCCCCAAAACCCCTTTAGCAGTTTTCCTCTGACCTCAGCAGTTTGTCTTTTCCCAGGTTCTCCAGGGCTGCTGAATGGTTCCCAACCCTTGCTGGCCCTCTGGGCCTGTTCCCAGTTCTCGGACTGCAGCAGGTTATTCGTTCCCTCCTTGCCTGATGGCTCAGTCAGCCTCCGGCCCCTCAGAGGCCCCCTTCACCAGCTGCCACACTTCCTAATGACCACAAGCTAACTCTTCAGGGCCTTCTGGTAGAAAGTCCACGAGAGGCCCCGGCACTGGCTTCCACACTGCCAATGGCCGTACTTCCACCAGTGGTCCCAGAGGCTGGGCCCCGACCATTCTGGCTGCCCAGCATTGCGCCTTGCCTATTCCCGGGAGGAGGCAACTCACGAATCCGGGCCTCGCCTCCATGATGAGAGCCACAAGATTAGCTCTTTCTCCTCACCTCTGACCACTGGGCCAGATACCAGGCTCGGTCAGTCAGATGCTCCTGCCTGGAACCTTGAACCTTAATGGAAGAGATGTAAAGAAAACAACAGACGAAACACCACTCACTGGGATAAACTGAGGGATGGCGGTGATACCCCTGTGGCTAAGCGCTCACCTAAGCTTTACCATTTACCTTGTATGGTGTTCTAAAATGAAAGGATTTTTTAAAAAACTCTCCCTCCCTTTCCTGATCTCAAGTATTGGGGATACAGCAGTGTTGTTTATAATTCATGCTGTACATTTAATTACCAATGGTTTGCGTATTTTTCTCCATATGAGCACAGTCCTCAGCTGACCATGTTCGACTTGCGGTTTTTCTATTTAAGCTGGTGCAGAGTCGACCCCCATTCAGTGGAAACGACCTTGGATTTCAACCTCTCCAAGGCTAGGAACACGCGGCGGCACGGTACCTGACGCTGGGCAAGAGCGGCGAGCAGCAGCTCCCGTCAGTCCTGCAGTCCCGCGGGCGAACTGACCCTCTACCGTGTACTGTGTCACCGGCATTTTTGGATATTTTTTTGCATCCCATCATGTCTACAAAATGCCCACCTGCACCTACTGCTGGTGAATAAAGGAAATTACTCGAGGTGAAAACTCAAGGAATTTGCTCAATTGTTGAAATATGTGTTCTGAGCACACCATAGATAAGCTAGGCTGATTTCATTAGGTTAGGTACATTAAAGGCATTTTTGACTTCTGGTGCTTTTAACTCACTGGTTTATTGGGATGTGACTCCATCGTGAGTCAAGGAGCATCTGTACTTCAGTGTTTTTTTCCCTTCCCAAGAGGCTACTTTGGTGCACTCTTGTTACAGGACTACCTGGTGAGAATTTAACAGCACTATTGAACCCCACAGACTAATTTCCAACTTTAGCGGACTGATGTTTGCATAAAACTCATTAGGGAAAAAGAAATTTGAATGATCACCTAATCTAATATACAAATGCCTGACTGGCTGCGTCAGTACTAGAAGCTAAGATCTTACACGACCAGGACTGCTGTAACCTGTTGCCAGCACCCAGACCCGTGGATGCTCGTTAGTTGAACTAATTTCTGTAAAAGTGATCCCCTCACAGACTACACAAATCCAGAAATACAGGAATAACGCAGCTTAGCGGAGTTCAAACAGTAACATTTCCTGTAAAACCGCAAAATGCTAACAGCTTTAGCCACGAGAGAAATACGTTTTATAAAGGGGATTACCTTCTACTGAGAGATGTGGTCTCAATTCCATCAATACTGACAAAATCAGCAGGATGTTAGTCTAGACTAAGTCAATATGAACATCAAAGGTTCTTTCAAAAAGCGGGGGGATGCTCAGTGGATTGAGTGCCAACCTGCAATTCAAAACGGTCACTGGTTCAAATCCCAGTCAGGGCACATGCCTGGGTTGTGGGCCAGGCCCCCAGTTGGGGGTGTGCAAGAGGCAACCAATCAATGTTTCTCCCTCTAGAAAACACTTCAAAATATGAGATAAAACAGTAGCCAATTTAAAAATGTCCCTTACTTCTGTGCTTTAGGCTCTTTATCACTGGCACAAACACCCTTTACACTGTAGAGATGTTGGATTAAATAAAGCACATGAAACACAACATCCAGAGCACACGCAACCCCAAACGCTGGGCTGGCCAAAACGTCCATCACTTTTTCCTGTACGATGGCTCTAGTAGCACTTCATTGTCTAACTATTCAAAACAATTGTTAGATTGTGACAGCTGTCATATCAGCGTGCATCAAAAAACTTCTCAAAATTGGTGAAGTTTCGTGCAGCCATTTTACCAAAGATAGAAGATATGCAACATTTTCAGCACATTATGCTTTATTATTTCAAGAAAGGTAAAAACCCAACTGAAACACAAAAAGATTTGTCCAGTATATGGGGAAGGTGCCATGACTTATCAAACGTGTCAAAAATTTCGATCAGTCACCACTTGTGAAATTTCTTGGTACTATGGACATTTTGGCCAAGCAATTCTTTGCTGTGGGGCTGTCTGATGCATTGAAGATGTTTAGCAGCACCCCTGGCCTCTACCCACTAGAAGCCAATATAGTGGGAGACAGCCGACATACTCAAAATATCTTAATCAATAAAGTTATTGGTGAAAATGAAAAATATTTTACTTTACAGAAAAAGCGTATTTTTGGCCAACCCAATATAATGGCCAGCATATTTATCTTTTATGTGCAATGTAAATTTCCTTAAACACAAAGAAAAGAAAATCGTCTTAAATAAACATATCCCTCTTCTACACCTACAGCACTGAACTAGAGATGCGTTCATCACGGCGCTGTCAGGCCTCACTGCCACCACTTAACCCCAGCAGGGCAACTCTCTGGTCAGCTCTGCTTGGGCCCTCCCACTCTGGCCCTCGTCTCAAAGGACAGTCGAAACCAAGGGGACTTCACGGAAAGCGTGGAAACACTGTGAGCTGGCCAGCCCTGAGAATCAACCAGTAATGCTCTTATGGAGTGACGTGACCCTCATTCTAAATACTGGATGTATCATCAGGCCACACATCTTTTAAAAAGCTTTTATTGAAGGTCTTTACAGAGCAACATCCAGGCTCCAGATCCAGCTGCCGACGAGACCCTAAAACCAAACAAAGCACAATGGTAAGAACAGAAATTTCATCTGAGTATCGGGTTCTTTCATATACCAAATGAGTACACACACTCCCCTCTAAGGTTTGCATGAAAATAACTACAAAGAACACTTAGTAAAAAAAACAGGCATTCTGTTTTCAAGGGGATGCTGAAGGATGATAGCTAATTAATTACTAGCAAGAGTGCCTCAAAATTTTTGAGTAAAGAAGAAGACAATAAAGGAAATTTCCTATTTCAAACACTATAGTAAACATAGGGATTTATGAGACCTAGGCCAAACACCCCAGCCCCCAACAGAACCCTGAGTTAAAAGGCCCCTACCTCCAACCTGCATTTCCCCATGTAAATGAAGTGTAATCCAATTATCATTTGCCAAATGCTTACCAGTGTGCGAGATGAGCAACAACAGGAGACAGAAACAGGGTCCTGTACCACCCGAGAGGCCGCCAGAGACGTACCTGTCACGCCGTGGGCACCGGCTGGGGCATGGCAGGCGGCTCTGGCTTTCCGCCCTTCTGTTCTGAGATGGGGGTGGTGGGCAGAATCTCGTCTTTGGGCTCCACAATGCTCACGTGGTCAGGCAGGGGCTTCTTGGGGCCGATCTTCCCGCTCGGGTCCCAAGGAAGCATGATCTTCACTTTGATGCCCAGCACACCTAGCGCGCAGTGACAAGTGTGGTGAGGACCCAGCTGTGGTCTCACTGGCCCCCACTGCACAGCAGGGCAGGGCACAGGAAGAGAACAGCAAGTCACTCCAGCGCCTCTCGGTCTGGTCCCTTCTCAGACAAATGCCTCTAATCAATCACAGAACAGGACACTTTTGCAGGAGCGCGCAGTGCCACAGAACATGGCACGACGAGGACCAAGAGCAGGACGTGACCTTTCTGACTCGTCATCGTGTCATCACTGAAGGGCACCCCGGCGGCGGGACAAGGAAAAACCAGCTCTCAGATCTGACTGACATCAACAGTTCACTTCTTACCGTTCCGTGCAGCTAATCAACAGACCCAAGGAGCTCTGACGTGCTCTGCCCCCCAAGATGAACTCCCCACACTGAGCTGTGCCTGGAAAACCGCATCTGCGCACCAAGGCCCTCTGCCCCAAGAGCTCCCACCCGCTCACCCTGCCTAAGCAGCACATGGCGCACGGCAGTGTCAACGTAGTAGTTAACGGGGTCCCCGCTGTGGATCATCAAGCCATCGACAAACTTCATGGACTTAGCCCTCTGTCCTCGGAGTTTCCCAGACACCACGACCTCGCAGCCTTTGGCCCCACTCTCCATGATGAACCGCAGCACGCCATAGCAGGCCCTTTGGGAGAGCAAGAGACAGATGTTTGTTTGTGCTGTCACCAAACACAGGGTCGCCCAATTCAATCCCATCTTCACACATTGTATGCGGGGAGCTTTTATCGCGTGCTAACAGGTGGAGCGGGCCATTTTTGCTAATGTTTTGTGTAAATGGCAACATTCAGTAAAATTACGATAACTTTAGTTTTACATATTTTTTTTCAATGAAACTTTTTGTGATTTACTATAAAATGTATACTGAATTATTTTTCTTAAATTTTAAACAGACAAATACTGGAAAAATCACTGGAAATTGAAATAAAAGTAATAAAATAT
>PVJI01004487.1:78074-107984 GCA_004026765.1 Micronycteris hirsuta | reverse complement strand
CGTCCACTCACCCACACACCCACCCATTCGTCCACTCACCCACTCATCATCCACCCATCCATCTGTCCCCCCATCTATCCATCCACCAACCCACCTAGCCAGCCAGCTGGCCTATGTCTATCAATCTATTGGGTTGGCCAAAAAGTTCAAGTTTGTTTAGTGTTTTTCTGTAGGATGGCTCTAGTAGTGCTTATTTGTGTTTAACTTCATTTGAAACAATTTTGTTAGATTGCATTGTGACAACTGTCATATCAGTGTGCATGTAAAAAAAAAAAAAAAATCAGCCCTGGCTGGTGTGGTTCAGTGGATTAAGTGCTGGCTCGAGAACGAAAGGGTCACTGGTTCGATTCCCAGTCAGGGCACATGCCTGGGTTGTGGGCCAGGTCCCCAGTAGGGGGCGTGCAAGGGGCAACTGAAGATGTATCTCTCACATATTGAGGTTTCTCTCCCTGTCTTTCTCCCTCCCTTCTCCTGTCTCTAAAGATAAAGAAATAAAATCTTTTAAAAAATAAAAATAAATAAACATCAAAACTGGTGAATTTGTGTGCAGCCATTGTAATATTGAAGATAGAAGAAAATACGCACTTTCAGCATATTATGCTTTATTATTTCAAGAAAGATAAAAATGCAACTGAAACACACACACAAAAATATTTCTACAGTGTATGGAGAAGGTGCTTGTGACTGAATGCGTCAAAAGTGGTTCACAAAGTTTCTTGGAACTATTGACATTTTGGCCAAATAACTCTTTGCTGTGGGGCTGTCTGATGCACTGGAAGATGTTTAGCAGTGCCCCTGGCCTCCACCCACTAGAAGCCAATAGTGGGAGATCACCGGCATACTCAAACTATCCAAATCCATGACATTATTGGTGAATATGAAAAAATGTGCCTTATTTTACAGAAAGAACTAAACAGAATTTTGGCCAACCCAATATGTCTAAGCACATTCGTTGAGTTCCTACTCTGTGTTGAGCCAGGGTCGGCCGGGTCAGCTTCCCTCTGGGTCCAAACAAGGGCCCAGTCCTTGCATCAGCCTGGGATTCTGAGGCGTCCCCTCGCCTCCCTGATAAAATGGCACTTAGCTCGGCCTTTTCAGGGAGCTGCAAAAGGCGGTGAGACAAACGACCCATCTCTTTGCCCAGAAAAGAGTCCCTCAGCGGGCTGGCTTTCTTCATGCCCACACTTCCGCTGTCTTCAGGGTGGTGGAGGTGTCCTGGCCAATGAAAGGGCCCCGCCTTCTCCGGCATCTCAGTCCTGCCTCTGACTGCCCCAGGGTCCCCTGAGCTGCACTCCTGCTCGACACTGAAGGTGGCTGAGGGTGACATAGACCCAGCCTTTTCCATCACGGAAGATAGAAATCTGCACAGTTCCCCTTTAATGTGACAAAGTTTCACTAGTTAGTGGTGAATTCGCATTTGGGCACTGGTCAGAATAATCTCTCTTTCACAGTGGCTGAGAGCAGAGAACACAGCAACCCTGGGTATGGGTCCCAGCTCCGCCTCCCCATGGCTGTGTCAGTTTAGGCCATGGAGCCCACAGGGGACAGGAGGGGTGGGGTGGAGGTGTGGCTGTGGTTGGTTCAGTAGAGTGACCCCATGTTCTGGTTTGCCCGGCCAAGTCCCGGTATGACCGTTGGCCCAGCGCCCGCTTCCACTTTGAAAAGCACCCTGCTTAGGACAATAAGCTTGTACAGCCCTGGGGCTTGTTCTGGGAGGGGGTGGGGGACTAAGAGGCAGGGAATTAGCTGGAAAGTCTCCATTCATAGCAAAAGGAAATTAAAAATAACCTGGCTTCTCAGAAACATTGCCGTAATGTTCAGAACACTGCCTTTCATCCTTTTCCCTCTGTCTTCTCTTTTAAACTTTCTATGAGTTTATTTGAGCCAAACGGATGACATGCTGGGAAGCCAGATCTCAGATGCTCAGTGAACAACCAGTTCTGCAGTTTCTTTTGTACTCATGCATTTGGGATGAAGGAGGGAATCTCTCTGCCTTTCACCCACTGAGGGTTTCCTTGTCTATGAAAGACTGTGTCTTGCCCTTTTTCATCTACCATTCTATCAAAAGCCTTTTCCTGCGTCTTTACACTCAGCACAGATGTGGTTTTTCTTTTAAAGATTTTATTTATTTATTTTTAGACAGAGTGGGAGGGAGGGAGAAAGAGAGGGAGGGAAACATCAGTGTGCGGTTGCCTCTCACACGCCCCCAACTGGGGACCTGGCCCGCAACCCAGGCATGTGCCCTGACTGGGAATCGAACTGGCAACCTTTTGGCTCACAGGCCAGCGCTCAGTCCACTGAGCCACACCACCCAGGGCTGCTTCCCCTTTTGAATAACACTATGATCTTTGGTGGTTTTGATATCTCCCTTCCTTGCTCTCATGGGTTAGTGGGGGAGGCAGTGATTGATCACATTTAAAATATTCCCCTAAATTCTGGGGGTGGGATGGGCTGCTACAGCCCCAGCAAAAGCTCTGAAATGTGGAGCTGACCAGAGCTGTTTTTGGACCCCTGAGAGCAGCAGAGAAGTTGGTTGCTTTCCAGCCCTAGCCTCTCAGCCCCTCTGCTCATTTCAACCCCCCACCCCCACCCTGCTCACAGCCTAGCTTTTCCCCCCACCTGTGATGGACTCTGTGTGTCCCCCTGAATGGGGACCCTGCCCTGTCTGCTCATGTGCACTCTGGCCATAGCTTCCCCAGACCTCTAGGCCTGCAGCCTGGGTGGCTGGCAGTGTCTCACATGGAGAAAAGGCTTCCAGGAGGAGGAGCGGTCATGGAGGGAAGATGCCCAGATCGGTCTGTGCCAACTGTGTCCGGAGGGCTCTGCTCGAGCAGCTGGGTCCTCGCTCGGCTCTACGGTACAGACCGTGCTCCTTACCCCAGCGGGGGCCTCAGGGAGCAGCGTGGGTCGGCCCTTTCGGGCCGGAAATGAGGCAGGCATCTTCGAGAGGTCCTTCTCTTCCACCTCCTTGTCTCCTATCCATCATCCAGTTCTCCTGGTTCTGCTTTTCCCCTGGGCCACCACCCCTCACCAGCGCCACTGCAATGCCTCTGCCCTCCCTCCTCCCAATCCAGTCTTCAAACACACAGTCAGCCAGCCTTTCCAAACGCACTTCTCATGTCGCCCTCTCCCTTCCAACACCTGCCCGCCTCTCGGCATCACCGCCTGGGGCTCGGCGTGACTTCGCTTCCCCTGGGAAGGGGCCCAGGGAGAGTGTGGTGAGGAGAGCCGTGGTGGGCTGACACCAGAGGAGCCCCTACAGTCCCAGGAGGGCAGAGGAAGACGGAGCCCTGGCCTGCAGCTGGGCTGGGCTCTGGAGGGACAGCAGAGAAGCAGTTGCCCTAGAAACCAAAGTCTCCACGTTTTGAGAGACATCCTGGTCTCTGGGTCTGCTGAGATGGCAGGTGATGGGAGAACAGAGCGATTCAGTGACGCAGGAGAGCCATCCTGGGCCATCATGAGGGAAGAGGCAGCTGGCAAAGAGTGGGAAGCGCGAAGAGCAAAGCCAATGTGAACGTGACAAGCTGACAGATAATGAATTTTGTCACATCAACGAAAATGATGTCCCCAGGAGCAACATGGCTGCTGAACGGGGAGCATGATGCCAAGAACAAGTGTGTGCATGTCTGGAACAAAGGGAGCTGTGGAGGTGGGCGGGCACACCGGCTGTCTGCACAATTCTCCATTAAGATCCACTGCTCCTTAAATATGTGATCCCTGGCCGGGTGGCTCAGGGGGTTGGAGCATCATCCTATACAACAAAAGGTTGTGGGTTCAAGCCCCAGTCAAGGCAGCCATTCTTCCCCATGGGGTGGGTAACAGAGTAGAGGCCACCTGTCACTGCCCTTTGGGAAACAGCAATCTCTCTCGACTTTGTCCCCACTTGAAGAGCCTGGACTTCAATCTCAGCTGCCCGGCACAGAGCAGGCAGGGCCCAGAGACACGTGCCATCCAAGCCCCATTTTCCAAAGCGTGGGCAGCTGACCTGAGAATGTCCTGTTTCTGTTTTGGGGATAAGTGCCCTGGGCAATCATTAATCCTAGTGGCTCATGTGCTGGTCACTCATTGACTGATGAGGCCAAAGTCTGTGGCCAAAAGAGCTGAGGCTGCGTTAGGCTTTCTCAGAGATCATCTCTTGGTCTCTTCACGTCTCCCCAGCCCTGTGCCCCGGAGCTTCACGTTGGCCTCGGCGACCAGGCCTGGGCGTGAGACTGTGGCCCGCAGGTGCCCAGATGGCAGCACATGCTCTGCCTTCTCGGTTCCACACTGAAACTCGGAGGCCTGGCTTTAGGCTTCAGGTCCTGGGCTCCAGTGTCTGGGGTCCCCACTCTGGTTGTGGCCTGCAGCAGGAAGCTCAAGGCCCTGCACCTTAAGTTCTCAGGTCCGAGCTCTGCATTCTGGGCCTGGGTTCTGGCTTCCTTCAGCTTCTCAGCACGGGCGCAGGAAGATGCTAGCTATCCCTCCCTGTCCGTCTCAGCTGGCCAGGACTTCATCCTGGAAGCCAGCACCCTGGGTTGGTCTGGAGGTAGGACATGGGTTCTAAGGCACTTCTCCTTGGCTCCGCCCCCCAGCCAGCGCTCTGGGGAGAGGCGCTGACAGGGCTACAGAGCATCCTTGCCAAGACCCTGCAGGAGTAACAGGACACAGCCACGTATTCACGCCCCCAGCTCTTTTTGGACCCCCAGGGCCAGCATGGATGGGAGTGGCGCCCCCGGCAGCTGTACAGCGACATGGGCCTGCGTCCAGTCCAGCCTGGGCTGCCTCTGACTGAATGTAATCAACCACAAGTGCTCCTCCCTGTCTAGGCCTCTGCTTCCTTGTGAAGCTGAATTCCAGCCTCTAATTCCCCAGAAGTCAGAGTCACTTGACTACCAGGCCAGGCCCCCTGCGGGCTGCACCTTGTGCTCACCCTTGGGGGTGGCGGGGGCGGTCCGGCAGGGGGTAGGGTGGAGAGGGGAGCACAAGCCTACAGCTGCATCAGCACTTTCAGCTGGGCTCCAGGTGAACAGCCCCTGCCTCCACCCACCCCCAGCCTGGCCCGGAGCCTAGTCCCTGCGTGCCCTGCGCACACCCTGCGCCCCTCCCGTACCATCACCTTCCCCAGTCGTTAGGTGGGATCAGGGAATAAGAGACAGGGAACGAGATTCTCTCTTGGAGGCTTGGAGCCACACGGGTTTTGATCCCATGGGGTGCTTGAGGAAGTTACACCTGCTGGTTCAGCCTGTGTCCTCTACAAGATGGGGGTGTTGGAGGCCTGCTGGGTGCTAGTGGACAGGTCCACTCCCCTCCAGGCCGCCCACCTGGTGGGGTGAAGGGAAGCAGCTCTGCGACCTCTCCCAACCACCCAGGAGCCTAGCTCCTCACAGTGGCTTCGGAACAGGGCCTATGAGTTTACCAGCAGATGCACCCCCCACCACCACCCCCGCCCTGGCGGGGCTAAGACTATGAGGGATCAGGGCCTGGAGGGATTTTGGGAAGGCAGGATCTAGGGGGAGGGAACTGCATAGGGGCTTGGTTGGAGCTGGAGGTCACAGAGAACGCTGTGGCAGAGAAATACACCCAGTCAGCCAACACGTGCCTGCAGAGGTGGTGGGCTGAAGCCCCTGAAGGAAGAGCTGGGTTCTGTTTCTGGAGAAAGGGACGGTGGCCAGTGGCAACAAAGCAGAGACCTTAGGAAGTTCTTTGTGTGATGATTACTTTAAAATTGCATCTTAAAAAAACAGGACTTCCGGCCGAGATGGAGGCGTAGGTAGACACACTGTGCCTCCTCGCACAACCAAGAGGAAAAACAGCAATTTAAAAAACAAAAACAGCCATATCTGACAGAAAATTGAACTGAGTGGAAATCCAACAACCAGGGAGTTAAAGAAGACACATTCATCCAGACTGGTAAGTGGGACAGAGCCATTGTGGAGCGGTACCGGCAACGCTGCAGCTGCCCGGAGAGGCCCGCGGCAGGCACACTTGGGCAAAACGTGGCCAGCGCACTCAGCAAAACCCAAGGCTGGCCCACCCAGACCCAGCGGGGCCGAGACTGGTGGACTGGGCGGTCCCTCATTTGCGCAGATAAACTAGGAGAAAAAGCTGGGGAGTGGAGCAGACTGCGCAACATGCCAACACAGGGAAATAAAGCCTCAAATCACCGATTGAAAACACTTGTGGGGGTTGTGGCGGCAGCGGGAGGAACTCCCGGCCTCACAGGAGAGTTCGTTGGGGAGACCCACAGAGACTTGGAACTGCACAAGCCCACCCACTCCGGAGCCAGCACAGACGGCTGACTTGCTTGTGGGTAGCAGAGGAAGTGCCCCTTAAAGTAACAGGTGCACCGAGGGGGGGAAAAATGACCCAAATGAAAGAACACATCAAAGCTCCAGAAAAAATTCGACTAAGTGATGAAGAGACAGCCAACCTATCACAGTTCAAAGCACTGGTAATCAGGATGCTCACAGGATTGGAGGAAAGTTGGTCACAATTAGTTGAACAAATGAAGGCTACGCTAAAGGAAATGAGGGGAAATGTGCAGGGAACCAATAGGGATGAGAAGGAAACTGGGACTCAAATCAACGGAGTGGACCAGAAGGAAGAAAAAAACATCCAACCAGAAAAGAATGAAGAAACAAGAATTCAAAAAAATGAGAAGAGGCTTAGGAACCTCCATGACATCTTTAAATGTTCCAACATCCGAGTCATAGGGGTGCCAGAAGGAGAAGAGGAAGACCAAGGGATTGAAAACTTATTGGAACAAATAATGAAGGAGAACTTCCCCAAGATGGTGAAGGAAATAGACTTCCAGGAAGTCCAGGAAGCTCAGAGAGTCCCAAAGAAGTTGGACCCAAAGAGGAACACACCAAGACACATCATAATTACATTACCCAAGATTAAAAATAAGGAGAGAATCTTAGAAGCAGCAAGAGAGAAGGAGACAGTTACCTACAAAGGAAATCCCATAAGACTGTCAGCTGATTTCTCAAAAGAGACCTTGCAGGCAAGAAGGGCCTGGAAAGAAGTATACCAAGTTACAAAAGGCAAGAACCTACATCCAAGAATACTCTATCCAGCAGAGCTATCATTTAGAATGGAAGGGCAGATAAAGTGCTTCTCAGATAAGGTCAAGTTAAAGGAGTTCATCGTCACCCAGCCTTTATTATATGAAATGTTAAAGGGATTTATATAAGACATGGAGGGTTATCAACAGGGGAGTGGGAGGGGGAGAGAGGAAAAAGTACAGAGAATAAGTAGCATAAATGGTAGGTAGAAAACAGACAGGGGGAGGATAAGAATAGTAGAGGAAATATAGAAGCCAAAGAACTTTGGACAAAAACTAAAGGGCGGGGAATGAGTGGTGTGTGGGGTGGAGGGGAATAAAGGGGGGAAAATGGGACAACTGTAATAGCATAATCAATTAAATATATTAAAAAGTAAAAATAAAAAATATTTAAATGAAATTACAAATAAAAGGTTTAAAAAAATTGCATCTTAAAAAAACAAAGAAAGCTAAGGTGAAAGTCCCCTTTGAGCGCTACTCCCAATCCTGGTCCTCTCCCCATCTCCCTGTCAGTTTGGCATGTATCCTTCTAGAATATTCTCTCTTCTTTCTGTACACTTACGAGTGCCTGTGTGTTTGTGGTTTAATATAAAGGTCTCATGCCATATACGTTGCTCTTTTTCTTTTACTGAACAATAACACATCTTGGAGAACTTTCCACACCAGGACACGCCGTACCTAGTTCCTTAGCCACTGTGCCATCGCAGAGTGTGGCTACACCACCACATGTTGTGACCCCACCTCCTGCCCCTTCCACAGTTGACTCTTTGCCAGTTTTCAGCCCATAGACAACCCTGCAGGGAGGAGCCTCCTTGTGCCCAAGAGTGACTCTCTAGGGCTACTATGAGGGGTCACACAAGGTGTGTTTTTAATTTTTAGCAGAAACTCTGAAACTGCTTCCTGGAGTAGCCATCTCCACGTCCACTCCCAGAAAGGGCCCTGGTTCCCCATCAGGGTTTCTAAAGCATCCGGTCCTCCCTGAGGGGTGTCCCTGAGTCCAACGGCCTGTGGGCTGGCTGCTCAAGCTCCTTGCAGAGTCCTGGGCTGTCACTTCCCCTCCTGCAGCGGTGGCTTCATACCCACTGGGCTATTTGGTTATGGGGACAAAGAAGAGATACAGGGCTGAACGTGCCTAACTTGGGGACCTCAGCAGGTCGGTAGGTGGGACTTCTTCCCCTGCGGGGGCCGACCTTTAGGGGGGCTCTTCGCCTGACCCACGATCTCCATGCTCATGAGGCTTCTCCTTGGTTCCCGCATTTGACAGGTGTCATTACTTGGAGGTGGGGGACAGGGTGTGCAGAAGGCTGGGCCAACTTTGAGAAGACACCCCACCTCTCAGCTGGTGTCTCCGCCTCTCTGTCCCAGGGCAGGGAGGGTGTCTCCTGCCGCGTGGAGAAGCCCTGGGGCCCAGGAAGCAAGAGGGGCTCTGCGGCTGATCAGGGAAGGGACATGGGCTGTCTCCCTGCCCCCATCTCTGGCCACAGACTGTGACCCTGGTGCTACGCAGTCCCCTGCCCAGGATCCCCACTGCCCTGCGGTCCCTGCATCCTTTGTGGGGACTATCTGGGGCTGTGGCATCCTTTGTCAGCCCACCAGGCCAAGGGGATACAGAAGTGACCAAGACAGGTGAGGTCTCTGCCCTCGAGGCCCCTACATCAGATTGTCAGCAGAGTGAAGGAGATGAGACTGCTGCAGTGCGGTGAGTGCTGGGGGCCGGGGGTGAATGGGTGGGATGGCAGAGCACAAAGTGGGGAGCACTCCATGTTCGATGTCTTAGCTCGCTTGGGCTGCTGGAGCAGAAACACCAGTGACTGGCTGGTTTGCGAGCAGCAGAAACAAATTTCCCCGTCCCCGAGGCTGGAAGTCCGGGGTCACAGTGCCGGCACCCCGGGGGCCTGGCGCGGGCACTCTTCCAGGCTGCAGACAGACGGCCGTCTTCTCCCTGTGTCGTTACACGGTGGCAGGGGTGAAGGAACTCTCTGGGGTCTCCTCTAAGGGCCTGGTCCCAATCATGAGGGCTCCACCCTCATGTCCTAATCACTTCCCAAAGGCCCCACCTCCAAGCACCCTCACACTGGGGTTGGAATCTGAACACACGAGTGTAGGGGACACACCCATGTAGACCACAGCACTAGGTGACCAGGGAAGGCGGCTCTGAGGCATCTAAGATGAGATTCGCAGTGAAGCAGGGCCTTGTGTGGCAGACCTGAGCAGCCCCGCACACACAGCAAGCACTCACACCGAAATAAAACGTGCAGGCTCGCCCCCCTGGCAAGTCTGGAAGTGGCCATCTTCAGGCGCCTCCCGCAGTTCCTCAGTCCTGCTCTCCTGTGTCACCCTCATCTGCATGCAGGTTCCCTCCCTGCAGGTCCTTTCTACAAACCCCCAGGAGATGGTAGAAAATGACCAGGATCAGGATTCTGATTGGGGGAGAGGATCATCCCTGAACTAACCTGACTGGCCAGGTCTGGGTCACTAGCTCGCACCAGCAGCTAGGGGTCACCACACCCAAACTTGGACGAGGGGCTGAGTGCTGAAGCCTCTGTCCCAGGCAGGCGTGGTTGTGAGTTCTGGAGGAAGGCACAGTGGGCCAGCAACACCCCCATCTCCTCCAGCTACATGACAGGCCATGGCAGTGGGGGCTCCTGGCAGAGCAGACGGCCAGTGCGAGGAGCTGGAATGGGACGAGGGCCCAACCTGCTGAGGTGGTCTGGAGGGCCCCTCGCTCCCCGGACACCTCCTGTGTCCCCCTGCTACCCCTGTTTCAGTGCCGGGGCTGAGTCTGGGTTTCTGCCCACAGGCTGGGGCCCTCCTTCTGGGAGGTCTTCCCCGCTTTCCACTGCCCCCCCCCCCCACAGTGTGGGGTTGTGGGGTTTCTCTGCTGCCTGGGGGCAGGGATGACCACCTGGCCAAAGCAGCAAGGGGCACAACCCGTCCCTGCAACAACGCCTGGTGTCCCCCAGACGGCCTTCCATGCATCCAAAGAAATCGCAGCCATGTCTGCAGGGACACACCCTGTCCCCAGAGAAGCAGAAAACAGCCACTAGACACTGTACTCAGATCGGAGCGCAAGGAACAGCAGGGTCACACCTGGCAGAGACACAGCTCCCCAGGGGTCCTCCCTTTCCCCTCCCTCCCTCCTGTGCCCCCCCCACCCCATACTCTGTGCAGCCAGGAAGAGAAGCTGTGATAACAGGAAGTCAGGGGGCACATCCTGAGGTCCCCAAGAGCTTCCGGGCACTGTGCCCTTGGTGACAGATGCAATGTGGTTTTCGGGGGTGGAGGTGGGGGGGGTACTGCGTACACAAGGAACACACCTCAAGACAGAACAATAATAATAATTATAATAACAATATTATACATTCAGAACAAACCCAGCTGCCCCAAGCCAACTGGAAAATCCATCTGTCCAGTAGAGTCCAGTGGGTAGAGGAAGGGGCTGCGTAGCTCCACACCCAGACCTTGCTCGTAGCAACCCTCTGAGAAGGGGCCTGCCCCTCCTCCTGCTCCCCAAAGAGGCTTGGCACAGGGTGGGGAGGCTGGCACTGCCAACACCACCCCTCTGTGCTGGGCGAGCCTGCGGGAGTGGGGGAAGGGAGGAGGGGGCTGCGCCTACCCCCAGTGGCCTGCTTCAAGGGATGGGTGGGCGGGCCCGTGAGGGACCAAGTGGTGGCAGCTGTAGGGTGTGGCCACTCTGAGTCCCTCTCCACCCCCTCGTGGCTCTTCCTTCGGGCCAGCCCGTGGCAGGAAGGGGCCAGGGACACTCACAGCACGGACAGGGCATGCAGAGCAGGGACACGCATGCTCGGCCTGCCGGGGGCCATGCAGCCAGCCTGGGCTGTGCGACGGCTGTCAGAGGGCCGAGTGGGCCGCGCAGTCCGAGGGGTCCCCCTCGGGCGGAGCTGATGATTCAGTCTGTGGTGGGGCCTCCTGAGAGCTGGGCCCTTGGGCAGGCAGCTGCAGAAATTCTGGAAGCACCAGGTCCTCTTTGCGCAGAAGGCCCCTTTGGTCATGGGCCCCGCTGCTTTGTACCCGGTTCAGCAGCTCCACTAGGCCTGGGGGTGGCCACAGAATCAGGGGGCCCACCTGCAGAGAGCTGCCCACTCTCTTCCACCCCCGTCCACTGCCACAGCCTTCTTGACCCCAGCACCCACAACCCCACCCCCTTCCCAGTCTGGCCGTCTCCCAACCCCAGTGTCCCCCAGCCCTCTTGTTCCAGCTCCAATGACATCCAGTCCTCTGATGCCACCCGCGTGGTGCGAAACCCCCTGGTCTCTAGCCCCTACCATCCCTAAAGTACCTTCGATGTCACAGGTCTGTCGCCTCCCAGTGACACTGCTGGGTTCCCCAGCTGGCGACCTAAGCGGCAGTGGAGGGTGGGCGGCTCTGTCCTGGGTTCTAGGCGGGGCGCGCTGTGAGAACATGGGGTCAGAGCCACAGACAGGAGGCGAGGTGTGGCGGGCAGAAGACGGCTTCCCGCCTCTCACTCACCTGGCTACGGCAGGGGGGTGCATCGTCAGCTTCGGAAATCGTCACACCTGGGGCAGAGAGAGCCACCTTTTGTGTTTGCGTCCCACCTGGACCCCCTTACTCCTTAATCAAAGCCGGCCCCGGACCACGCCCCGGGCCAACATCCCCTACCTGGGAGAGTGTCCAAAACCAGTCTCTGGGCGGCCACTGAGCTCACTAGCTTCCCCAGATCCAGAGGCTGCTTCTCGCCTGGCTGCGGAGACAGGTCAGCAGCCCGCAAGGCAGGGAAGCCCACTCCCCGCCGCCCCGCCCCGCCCCTGCCCCTGCCCCGCAGCCCCGCGGCCCCGCCGGCTCACCAGGCGCAGCTCCACCTGTTGCGGGCTGAGGCCGTGCTTCGCCAGGATGGGCTGCAGCGCCTCCTGCAGCCGTTTGGTGGGCTTGGCCGAAATCCCCACCACGCGCTGTAGCGCCGCCAACTCGAGGCTGCATGGGACCCTTGGGCTGCGAAAGGGCAGAGGACGGACCCCGCCTCTCCTCCCAACCCAAACCCTCCAGCCCCGGGAGGAGGCGGAGCCTGAACCAGGGGGATGGGCCAGCTCCGGGGTAGGGAGTTAGCCCAAGGGGAGGGGTTAGCCCTAGAGACGCGACCTGCAGGGAAGAACTTAAGCTGGACCAGCGACCTCGAGGAAGGGGCACTCACTGGAAGGTGATCCTGTTCTCCAGTCTCACTTCCTGGTCCGCCAGCACGGTGCAGTCCTGATCCAGGACCAGGGCCTTCTGCAGACGCCAGGCAGGGTCTGAGTCCCTCCCCCCACCCCGAGTTAGCCCCGCTGTTGGAGGGAGCCACCTTCACCTCTTCTGTGGCTACCCTAACATTTAGAGGGAAGGGTGGGTGGGCAGGTGAACCATAGAGATGTGGATGCGGTAGAGACCAGGCTGGAGGAAGAGCCTGGCATGGCCAAGGCCAGGGAGAAGGCTGGCAGGAATGCTGGACACTCTTGCAAAAGAAAGGGAGTTACGGGAAACATGGAGGTGGGGTGCGCCTGGAATGGTGAAGGGGCTGCTTGGGTAAGGGGCCACCTTAAGTCCTGGATCACAGGGCATCTCTCCCTGGGCCAGGACAGGATCTGAGTCCTGGACAGCTGTCCCTTGTCCCCTAGGCATGTGAAACCTACCTACCCAGGGCTTGTCGCTTTTTGGACATTTGTCCACTTCTCTCCATCCCCACCTACTAAGGACACTTCTTGTCTCCTTGCTACAAAAAGGGCGCACCCCTGCCCCATTCCGCTGTGAGGACTGGAGGATGCGAAGTGTCTGGCACAGCAGGCCCAGAAACAGCAGCTGTGGGGATTACTGCCCCCAGAGGCTCCGTGACCTGCACCAGCGGGGGCCGGGGAGACAGCCTCTACCCTGCCCTGGGCCAGTGCTGCGCTGCAGGGACAGGCGGAGTGTGGGTGGTGAAGTTATATTTAGCAGTCATGGAAGCCCTTCTGGGCTGTGGAGGCTGCTCTGAGGTCTGAGAGAGTGGGCAGAGCTCTCCCCACCCTTGCCCTCACACTCCTGCGATCTGGACCCCGGAGAGGGCCCTGAACATCTCACCCACCTCCAGGTCATCGATCAAGCTCTTCCCTCTGCCTGGAATGTCCTCCCCCCACAGCTATGCGAGGCAAACCCCTCTTCATCCTCATCAACTGTTGCCTCTTCCAGGAAGCCTTCCTGGGACCAACCAGAAATGCCTACCTCAACCCAGAAACCCTCTGGAAGTTCGACTCCTCCTCCCTGATCATACCCTGCCTGGCTCACCTCCAGCCAGTAGACTGGAGGACAGAGCTTAGGCCCAGGCCCCTCTGCCCACCCACCGGGCAGGGTGTTGGGACTTGTCCGCTGGGTGAATGAAACCCTGGCAGGTCTTCTGGGATGCAACACTCTTCCTTCAGATCCCCCACTGGATGGCTTGGTTTAAAGTGAGTTTCCCCTAGACTCCCCTTTAACACTGGCCTACTTTGTACCTACAGGAAAGTTTTCACGGGTTGGGTATGGTTGAGTGCAGCTGGTGGCAGAGGAGGGGAGGCTCCCCCAAATAGTGATTTCAGGGATGGGCAGTCTGAGGTAGGAGTCCTGGGGAAAAACCCACCTCCAGCAGGGGTTATTCCTACTCTACCACCCAAAACCATCAGAGTGAGGATGCTGGGTGAAGCTGGAAACAAGGATGGGTGGCGTGGGGGTAGGATTCTTGGAAGTTGAGAGTGGATATCTGAGTTTGAGTGAGGAGCTGGTGCTGGGTTGATTTGGACTTGGGCATAGGGGGAGGGGTATGGTAGGAAGAGACTGGAGTTAAGAAAGGGGTGAGTTGGCCTGCGAACCCAAGGGTCGCTGGTTTAGTTCCCAGTCAGGCCACTTGCCTGGGTTGAGGGCCAGGTACCCAGTGGGGGGCGAGTGAGAGGCAACCACACACTGCTGTTTCTTTCCCTGTCTTTCTCCCTCCCTTCCCCTCTCTCTAAACATAAATAAATTAATTAAATCTTAAAAAAAAGAGGGGGTGAAGATAGGGGGTAGGGTTGGAATTCGGGTTGGTCAAAGGGTTAGGAATGGAATTGGGGTTGAGGTCACAGCTGAGCAGAGGCAGAAATGGGGTTGGGGTGAGGACCAGAAGAGGAGCCAGAGCTGGCCACCAGGCCAGGTTCGCACCTGCTCATTGCCCACCAGGTAGACCTTGACATCAGGTAGAGAGAGGCCTCGTTTCTCACAGATGCCTGACAACATGGCGCGAATGGTGAGGCCGGGTCGGGCCAGGGCCAAGGAGGCTGTGCCATCCGGCAGGTACACGCAGCAGTACTTCCCTTGCCGGCTTTCGCTCTCACCTTCTGAGCTCCCGAGGCTCTTCCGATGGCTCTAATTCAGGCAGGAGTGGTGGGGAGGTCATGGGTACACATTCAGGGACATGCAGACAGGTGAGCTCACTGGGGCACCCTCGTGCATGCAGGCACACACGCTGCAGAACACACCTGTCGTCCTACAGGCACCTGTATGCTCAACTGGGCATATGGGTACCCAGACGGAGGTCCACCCACCGACACCCCCCCACACACACAGTGTACACCTGGGCACCCCACCGCACACGCATCACCTGCACAGGGCCCACTGTGGTGAGGGCAGGTAGGAAGTAAGGAGGCGAAGGAACTGGCCGTGAGAAGCAAGCCAGGGACCGGGAAGTGGGGATGGTGACTGGGAATGATGGCGGCCACACAAAGGGACCCTAGCCGGCACTTCGTCTACCCCGGCAGTCGCTCACCTCAGATTTGCTGCTGGTGAAGGCAAGGAAGCCGAGGTCCAGACTGGCCGAGGAGTTGAGGGAGCCCTGGGACTCTCGTCTCAAGGCCGAATTGGCCCCGGTGCCCGCCAGTTCTAGGAGAGAGCAGGGAGCAGTGAGCAGGGCAGCCCCCGACCCCCATGCCCTGCGGAGGCCTCTCCTCAGCCGGGGGCCCGGGTGGAGCTCTCCTGCACGGGGCTAATGCGGTCTGGGGTCCTGCAAGCCTCGCTACTGAGGGGGCTTCCCAGACTTCTGGGGTGTAGCCTGGGAGCCAAGCCACCAGGAAAACGCAGTGGCCGCAGGGACCTGCATTCCTGTCGGTTTTCACAAACTGGGACAAGTAGGAGGAAGGGGGTTCTCAAGGTTTGCCTACACTCCCGCCCCCTCTTCTCCGGCGCCCGCTCCGGCCCTCACCCCTGCGGAAGGACTTGCGGAGCGGGCGGGCCCCCGGGCCCTCCGCCGTCGGCAGCTGCCCCAGCTCCTCCACACCGAGCGGAAGCGACTTTCCGGGCTTCAGCTTCGGCTTCTGTGGGCACACGAAAGGCTCTGGCACCGGGCTGGGCCCCAGCCCGCATGCAGGCCCCGCGCAACCCCGCAGACCTGCATCCGGCACCCCGCGCCCACAGCCCCTGGTCCACACCTTCCTGGCGGCGTCGGGGCTGCCGAGGCGCGAGGCGCCGGGGTCCGGGAGGGGGCGCCCCTCCGCCTCAGCCAGGAGGCACTCGCGGTACAGCGGGGACTTGACGAAGCGCGCATAGCTGTCGAATTTCATCAAGTTGAAGATCTACGGGGCAGGCGCCGCGGCGGTGAGCCGGGGTCCCAGGCCGGGCCCGCGGAGTTGGCCTGGTCTCTCACCTAGGAAGCAAGCCCCTGGCCCCTCCCACCCACCTTCGAGCCCCAGGCCCCGCCCCGACGCTTGGCCCCACCCACCTCGCGACTAGGCCATGCCCCTGGCCCACTCCTTCACCGCAGCCTGGGTACCTACCTCGGAACAGCGCCCTGCCCTGGATTTACTTGTTTCTAAATCCACAACCAAATTTGCCCCTTCCCCACCCACCCCTCATTCCCTGCCCTACGCGGCTCAGGCTCCGCCCCTGGATCTGGCCCCGCCTCTGCTCCTGGGCTCCCTTCCAGAGCCACGCCCCCTCACCTGAAGTTGCTGCGCCCGGAACATGTCCGGTCGTGGCTCGGCCAGCACCTCTTCACCGAGCCTGGCCTGCCGGTCGATGTTCACTGGGCTCAGTGCCTGGCTGGACAGAAACTCCTGGTAGATGCTGCGGGCCTCCTGAGCTAGCTGGGGAAGGAGGGACAGGTAAAGGTCAGGGGCACCGCCCAGGCCCTGGTCCCACTGCTCTGCCTCACCTCTCTCTTCCCCCCACCTTCTGGGTGTCGCTGGCAGGGATCTGCTGGAAGCTCTCGCAGGCCTTCCAGAAAGTCAGGTTCTCGGCACTGTACTCCTTCTTCAGGAACTCCTGGGGGTGAGGGGTGGGGGTGGATGGTCGTGGAGGGCCGGGTGGGCGTGGAAGAAGGAGAAGGCAGTCAGGAGTGAGAGACCCAGTCAGGGGATGTGGTCAGAGGTGTTGGGACAGAGACTCAAGGCCAGGAGGCCAAGTCAGACAGACAGATGGGGCCAGTGCAGACTCGCAGAGAGAAAACGAGAGGCAGACACAAGGACAGAGAGAAGCACAGTTCCCAGCTGGCAGGAGAGGAAGAGTGCTGAAGAAAAGCTGTAGGAAAGGCAGCTGACAGAGGAGTCCTACAGGCCACACTGAAGTGCCATGCAAGCCCCGCCCCCCATCCCACCCTAGGGCTCACAGTGAAGTAGGCCTGGCCCAGCGGGTCCTGCAGCAGCCGTTCGAAGGACAGGCCCCAGCTGGCCGCAGGCTGGTTCTCGGTGGGGAAGGAGCTGCTGGGGCCACTGGGGAGGCTGCGGATGCTGAGGGAGCTGCCCCGGCCCTCACCCTGGCCCTGGCGCTGGGGCCCCGCAGTGCTGCTCAGCTCTGCAGGGGGACAGACAAGTGGTCGTGAGCCTTGCGGCCTCCCTGGCCCTTGGCCCAGCCCCACCTGCAGATACTTTCCCTGAAAAGATAGCAAGTGACAGGCGTATCCCCGCCCCATCTCCACAGACACCACACCGCAGCCCCAAGCAGGCTCCCTCCATATGCCTCATCACTCACCTCCGTCTGAGACAGCCAAAACCTACAAGAGACCGGAGGTGGAAAATGAGGGTACAGTGCAGAATGGGTTTGCAAAGGACAGTTCTGGGCCAGCCCCTGGGACTGGAGCCGTGTCCTCTGCCCAGAGGGCCACGCCGGGCATTCCCAGCCTGGTCACTGCTTGTTCAAGGTTTTGCTTAGGCTGTCCCCGGCTCCTCTTCCATCACGGGTCATGCCCTGTGTGCTGCAAGTTCTGCCTGGTATCCCCCCCCACCCCGCACCCCCACTGCGGCCCCTGCCTCCCTCCTCCAGCGCCTGCTTGGTAAGCCCAGGGACATAGCTCAGTGGGTAGGAGCACAGGCCCCGAATGCCTGCTGTCTCTGCCCCTAGCTGTATGACTTTGGGCAAGTTACTTGCTTGTCTTCACCTGGAAACAGAGGATGATGATAATCATAGTAACCTACTTCCTGGGGCTGTTGTGAGGACCAAATCTATTGAAAGTGTTTGCGGCATCTGGAACAGTGGCCTGCGTGCGGTAAGCGCTCTATCAGTGTCTGCTGTTGTCTTTGAGGAAGGAAAGGAGCCTCTGTAGGTGATGATCTCCTTATTGCACCTGTTTCCTCTTGGGGACCAGGGTCTCCCTCGGGTCCCTACCCCCTTGAACAGGGCACAGGATGCTATTTTGTAGTACAGAGAAGTGGTTCTCAAACTTCGGTGTGCATTAGAAACACTCTGCAGGCCCCCGCCCCCAGACGACTCAGGTTCAGAGGTTGAGGATGGGGCCTGAGACTCTCCATTGCTAACAGGCTCCTCAGTGATGCTGATGCTGCTGGTCTACGGACCACACTGTGAGTGATGTTGCTGCCGCGGCCCACTCCCTCCTCCCTCCTCCCCTCCACGCACAACTCCGACTTCTCTGGGAATCCCAACCGTTAGTGCAACAGATAAACCTTCCTTTCAGAATGACTCTTGCTTGGCCTTCCTACCTTCCTAGCAGCTCCTGCAGCTTCCTCATCATCTCCTACCCCCGCAAGGTGGCCCCTCCCCGACTCCATCCTGGGCCCTTCCACCCACCTGTCCTCAGCTCCAAACACACAGCCAACTTCCCGCTAACGTCTCCGCCCCAATGTCCCACAAGCCCTTCAAATTCATCCAGTCCCAAATGGAAGCCACCCTGCCACCACCACAGCGGGGCTCCCAACCCGATTCCCTGCATCTCGTCTCTCTTCCCATCACCCGAGCTCCCAGCACCGGGGCCAGAGTCACCCCAGTGCCTCCCTCCCTCTCAACTCCTACATTCTCACTAGGCCCTGTCTTGGGATCTTCCGCCACCTGCCCCTCCTTTCCATCCCCTCTGGAAGCAGGTCTGCAAACACCCCTCCCCACAGAAAGCCTCTCCCTGCCCCCCCCACCCCTGCTGCAGCCTCCCTCTCTACCGCTCACTTGCACCTGGGGTCGCGTGCAGGTGGGCTGCACCTGGCCTGCAGATATGTGAGACATCACTAATATCTTGGCTCTCTGAATATTTTTTCTCTTCTTTTTAAATTTAAAGAGGTTTCCCACATTTAAAAATCAGGAGTTTTACAGAAAACCCCAGCTTTATGCCCCAGCCACCATGAGCTTCTTCCAGCGTGGCAACCTTGGCTGGCACTGAGCAGCAACCAGCGCTTGGAAAGGGCTCAGCTTTCCTCGGAGGCCTCTGGGGCCGGTTTGATGCATTTGTGTTGCTTATAGAAGCAGGTGCTGCCCAGACTGCGTAGGTTTAAATCTGTGCTGTATGACCTTGGACAGGATACTTCACCTCTCTGTGCCTCAGTTTCTTCCTCTATACAAATGGAGCAAATACCGTAATCGTCCTGACTTTAAAGTGTTGCTGTGAGTAAATCAATTAACTATATAGGTAAAGAACTCAGGACACTCTCTGGCACGTGTAACTGTTCAGGGAACATTATTATTACTGTCACTGTGTTAGTACTGGTGGCTGACCCTGCTCCCACTTTCTAGTTGGTGGGCCTGCCGCAGAGGAAGAGCGCAGGTGTGAGAGCCTGTCAGACCCGAGTTCAAACCCCAGCCCCACCCTTTTCTAGTTTCATGACTGAGGTCCCCTCACCGAGCCTCCTCTCCCGCTCGGAGCACTAGGAGGATAAGACGTTGCTGAGAAGGAGGGACAGTTTTCAAAGGGCAATGGCAGAGCACCTGCCTGGCGCGCCCCGCCCTCCCCTCCCCGCCTTTGCTCTCCCGCATCTGATGACCCTGTCATCTCTCACAGCTCCAGGAAAAAGCCCAACTATGGGGAGAGGTGGGGGAGGCGGGGTGTGCCTATGGCCAGTCCCTTCCAGCCACCTGCCTGCCCAGGCTGTTCTCTCTGCTATTCTCACCCCCATGGCTGCTGGGGCAGGCTGGGACTCCAGAGAGGGCAAGGCTCTACCACCGAAGCCAGCCCTGCTCCTATTTGGTTTTCTTCTCTGCATGAGGTCAAATTGACTTTCTGTGTCTTTAGGTGGGGCCAGCTCCCAGGCCCTCCCCAGGCCCCACTGCCGGCCCTGGGAGGCCAGCAGATGCTGGGT
The DNA here is from genome assembly GCA_004026765.1 of Micronycteris hirsuta. Classification (NCBI taxonomy): domain Eukaryota; kingdom Metazoa; phylum Chordata; class Mammalia; order Chiroptera; family Phyllostomidae; genus Micronycteris; species Micronycteris hirsuta. The sequence continues at coordinate 88,436 of PVJI01004487.1, read as the reverse complement.
CATAGCTGCAGCTCCGCCTGGGCCTGACTGACGAACCCCTTCAGCCTCCCTCTTTCCCTCCTCCTCCCCGCAACGTACACTTTATTAAACTTTTCTGGTTTTCCCTCACCCCTACACACTCCCGCTCTCTGCTTCGCTGTTTCCTCTGCTTGATGTCTGCTTCTGCTCCCCTACTCAGTGGTTCTCCAATCTCTGCCCATCAACGTCTGTCTTCCCTAAATACCAGCCTCCTGAATCCCCCTGCCCATCACACTTCTGCCTGCCCTTATCTGGGTCTCTCTCCCCTGTTAGTCTGGCGGCTCCTGGAGGGCAGACTTCGGTTGTAGGAGGGAACCAACCTGCACTCCCTCCCACGAAGCACCCTCCTTGCCCAGGGCTTCCAAGCAGCCATCAGGGCCCTGAGCAGCTCTGCTCTGCCCACCTAGGCTGCCCCAGCAACCCCTCCCCCACCAGGGATGCTCCACCTCTGAACACCCCACCTCTGAGCCTGCATTTCACCTTCCTGAGCCCCTCCTGCCCCGCTGGTTGTTGATCTGTGCAGCTGAGGCCGAGACGGGAGAGGGACGGATATCCAGAGGTGGGAGGGGTGGAGTGGAGGCCAGCTCCAGTGCCAGGGGAAGTGACCTCCCTTCTTTGGGCCTCAGTTTCCCACTTGATAGCAGGGAGCTCAGCTTTCCCAACCTGCTGGGGCTGCTGGGAAGGACAACAGGCCTGTACATGAAAGCAGCAGGCATGAGGCGGTCAGGGGCTCCGCTGACCTCATGCCGAGCTGCTGGCCAGGCTCCTACCTGACCAGGCCCCCAGGCCAGGGGAAGTTGTGCTGAGCAGGGCTGGCCTTGCCCCACCCCGGCCTTCCTGAGGAGAAGTGCTGCGTGAATGGTGAGAAAAGGGGAAGAGGAGATGAGGAAGGGTGTGGTGTCCAGCGGCATGCCCAATCCATGGTCAGACATCATCAGTTTGCCATACTTTTTCTTAGGAAATGGGCCCTGAGGAAGCCGCTGGTATCTAAATACTAAGGTGAGGGTGGGCCAGCATTTCCTGAGCTCTATGGGGTGACAGGCACTCTCTGACAGCACGCAGGCTTGTTCTCACTTGGTCCTCACAGCCTGACCCTGTGCGGCAGCCATTATTCGTCCCGTCTCTCAGGTGAGGACACCTAGGCCCAAAGTCACACAGCTGCGAAGTGGCCGAGATGAAACTGGAGCCCCGGTGGGCCTGACTCTGGAGTCTGAGGTCTTCCCTCCACTAAGCCGCCTCCCAGGGTGGACAGGCTCTCTGGCTCAGCCCTTGGGCCGTAGGTGGGCAAAGCCAATCGGGGGGTGAAGTGCCCAGGGGCTCCTCATGAACACTGACCCCTGGAGGGGTCAGACCTCAAAGGGAGGGCTGATTTACTGTGTGTCTTCTGTACCATAATCTCTTTCATCCTAGCCTGGGGAGGCCAAGGCCCGGAGACACCCACACAGAACCCTGGGAGCCTGGCTCCTCCAGTCTGCGCCAGCCCCGGGGAGCTGACCGCTGACATGGCCCCTCCATGAGGCCACCCATCTCTCAGACATCCTAGAGGTGTGTGGGCTGTGCCTGGCATGTCTCCTTGTCAGGTGGGGGAGATTAGCAGGGCTCCCAAGAGTGACAGAACATGATGAGCACCCCTCCCAGTGTCCCCACATCTGGGCTTTTCCCCACGCCACGCCTGCCTCCAGCTGACGCATCCTTCTGGGACTTCTTCCAGGCCCCAGCGCACCAAGTGCGCGGAGGGCTGCTTCTCCCTCCCAAGCCCCCTCGAGCTTTCTTCATCCCTGAGCCGCAGCTCTTACCTAAACTGGAATTTTACTCAGGTATTTGTGCCCATGTCTTTTTTGTCTTGCCAGACTGGGAGCTGCTTGAGGGCAGGGGACAGGATGAAGGGCCTGGGTCTGGAGAGCCGGGACAGGCCCAGCACCAAGCAGGCCCTGCAGAGGGGTTGTTGAGTGAACGAGTGAGCAAATGAGGTGGCAGTTGGGGCTGTGTGGAGACATCTCTGGGAGGGGGGCTGGGAGTCATCTCTAAGTGACAGGTTTCATTGCAACTGCCTGACATGCTGAGTGGCAGAAAGACAAGGCTGACAAATGAAAGTGCCTCTGCAGGGAATGAAGAGGGTGGGGTGGCAGCTGGGGGAGGTGGGGGCGGACAGAGCCAGGCAGTTCGGGGAGGTGGAGGAGCCCTGGCATTGAGTCACACGAGCTGGGTTCAAACGTGGGCCCCTCCATCCTGCCGGCTGCCCTCCGCAAGTCATTCATTCTTCTGAGCCTCCATCAGCAGGTGATTCCTGGAAGGAGCCAGATGCCTGGCTCACAAGTGCCTGTCCATGCTCATCCCTGCTACAGCTACCCATGCCCATCCGTCCCTCCCCATCTTAGCTGAGCATGGCCTCAGAAAGCTCCCAAAGACCAGCAAGAGGCCAATCTGTGGCCCTTGGGATTCCAAGAGGTGGCACAGGACACTCAGAACAGGCCCAGGAAGGGCAAAGATAAACCTGTGTGAGCAGGTCGCCGGGAGGAAAGCCCGTGGGCTTGCCGAGGCCGGGGGCATAGCTCAGGTGCCCTCCTTGCTCTGAATGACTTCGGGAAGAGGAGACATAGGTGACGAGGGAAGGGCAGAGGCAGAGTGTGTCTCTGGGCCCCTTAGCTGCTGCCTGGGGTGGGTATGGGAGTGGGCATGTCCCCCTTGGCCTGGACACCCAAGTGTCATGCCTCTGGGCTAGGAGTGCGAGGCCCACGGGTTCCTGAACTTTCAGTTAGGCTGATGGTAGAGACAGTGAGGTAGGCACCTGGGCCAGCTCGGAGGGGTCTGCCTCTCTCCTACCCTGCTAGCCTGGGGCTGGGCAATAAAGAGATGCTGGGAGAAGGAGAGAGGAAAATGGATCTTGAGACTTCGGAGGTAGGAGTTGGGGATGGCTCAGCTTCTTGGTGGGGCAGGGGATCCTTGAAGAGGGGTTGACAATGAAGGGGGCATTGGGCTGACATTTATGGAGACCTCATATTCATCATTCGTATTCATCATTCCACTTAGCATCTCAACAAGACTTAGAGATCAGTTCTATTCTCCTCATTTTACAGATGAAGAAACTGAGGGTCAGAGAGGACCCCCTAGTAAGGAAGAACAGAGCCAAGACCGGAACCCAGGCCTCCCTAGATCTGTTGGCTTTGTTCCACAATACTAGGCTGGGGCCTAGTGGGAGGCCAGGACAATCTGGCCTTTCTGGGCTTGTTAGGAGGGACTAGGGACCTGCCAAATGGGCTGGTATTCTAGGGAGAGAAGGTAGGCCCAGCATAGCCTGCCCCATCTGCTGAATGAATAAAGAAGCTGGACCTTACAAGGGCAGCTCGACACGGGGTCCAAGTAGCCAGGGAGAGTGTTTAGGGGGTGGGACAGCAGCAGCCAGGGCATCTTAAAGGCTAGCTACCCCTATGCTTCCTGATAGCTCGAGAATAGAACAGACAAGCTGCACCAACCTGGCCTGACCCTTCTGAGCCACCCCAGGCTGCCCAACAACTACCAGTTCTGGCAGGAAGCCCCTGGAGCAGGTCCAGCTGTAGAGCAGCAACCTAGTGAGGGCTGCCCCTTACCTGACCTTGGGCACCAGAGCATGGGGTGAGGAGGGGAGGGCTGAAGCTGAATGAGGTGTGAGGGCTTGGGCCCTTGGGGGCATGCAGGGGGCAAGGGGCATGCCAAGCAGCCCCAGATGGTGCCAGAGGAGCAGGAGAGGCAGCAGTGGGGCCTGGACCAGAAGCCTGTGCCTGCTGTGCTCTGGTCTGATCTCCAGGGCTGCCCTAGGTCCCCAGCAGGCCAATCTGGAAGGTCCAGGGGTAAGGGCACCAGGTCCCACCACCTGCTGTCTGAACCCAAGTTCTTCCACCCGCTTGCAGCATGCAGGGTCTTGCCTAGCCCTGCTGGGTGTGCTCCCGGGCTCCACCCTGGGTGTGCCCATCCCTCCCCATGGGCTTGGCCTGGAGCCTACACTCACCATGCGTCCGTTGGGGACGCCCAGGTGCTTGGGCTTCCCTGGCATGCCTCCGCCGTTCACTGGTCCCCGCCACGGGGGGCGCCCACCATGGGGACTGTGGGCAGCGCGCCGAGGCCAGAGCTTGCAGGGTGGCAGGCAGGCACGGATAGAGCCCAGCTCCGCTCCTGTGGGCCCTCACATCCTGAAACACCAGCTCACTACCTCTTTTCTCTGCCACAGGAAGTGTCTCTATAGAAACGGAACCACAGAAAAAAGCAAGGTCTAAGAGAGTGAACGCCTCTTCCTACACACACGTTCACACACACGCTGCCAGCGCAACCTTGCAGCACCCCACGCAGGCAGCAACACACGGCAGGGGCCCCTGTGTGCTCAGAGAGGAACCCAGCCTGGTCTGGCCCGGCCCAGGGAGCTCCAGGGTCACGTCTGGGCACGCAGAAATGCATGCGCACACACCTAGGCAACTTTAGGCAACCTAGCAGGGGCTCCGTGCACATGTGTGTGTATATGAGTATATGTGCACCAAGTGTCCACATGTGGACTTTACTCAGCACACACTTATCCCACACCTGCTCTGTTGGGCTTATACACACTCAGCATCCCTCCCCCAGGTGGTTGTGCCCGTGCAGTTACTCCCTCTGTCCCCAGACATGTCCCAGGCACGTGTCCAGGTGTGCGGACAGGTGGACACCTTGCATGTGTGGTCGTGCACACACAGGCCATTTAGGTGTGCGTGTCATAAACACACAGGCTCTCCTTCATGAGGACCACCTGGTGTTCGGTCATCTGTCTGCACAATCCCAGGGACAGGCATATGTGACAGGCACACCTGTACACAGCACAGGTGTATGCCACACTCACCCATGTGGGCAGGGGCATGGATCAGGTGCATCTGTGCATTCACAGTCCCCTGTGCATTCACAGTCCCCTCGCTCACACACAGACCCATCTCGGTAGAGCCCTGTCAGCTGAAGAGTGGCACCCTGTTCTCTCAGCCTGGCCAGTCCCAGGTGAACTTGGGCCCTTTAGCCAGAACCCTCAGTTCACCTCTTTCTTGTACAGGCATGTTCCCGCTACTGTATATATGGACTTAGGGCCCTCAACTCCAGTTTGTGCCCCTCTCTCAACAGGAAAAAGGTGACACCCCCTTTTCCATGTTCTACCCTCTATATCTTGCTCCCTTTTAGGGCTGTGACCTGAAAATTTCAGTGGCAGAGACTTATTCTTCACCACAAATTCATGTTCTTTTCTTCTGGGGCACATGGCTAAACTTTAATTTCCCAGGTTCCCTTGCAGTCCTGTGTGGCCATGTGACTAGCTCCCACCAATTGAATGTGAGTGGCATGGTGCGTGCTGTTTCTGGACCAACACTTTGAAGTTGTACGTGCTCTCCGTACAGGCATTCTCTTTTTCCTTCAGCTGGCTGGCTGCAGAAGATGATGAGGCTGTAGGGGACTGTGGGGCCACAACAAGGAAGAAGCCTGGGTCTCTGCATTGGTGCTCGAAGGCAAGCCACCCATCAACCAGAAACAGCAGCTTGGACTGTCATATATGAGCAAGAAATAAACTTGAAGCCATTACACACATTAGGGTTTCTTTGTTGTAGCAGCTATCATTGCCCTAGTTAAGTTACCTCTTCATTCAGCCGTGACTCACCTCCTTCCAGACACCTTGCTCTGGGCCACCCAGACAGAGGGATTCATTCAGACTTGAGTGTGTATGAGGTGTGTGTATGAGGGGTTGCTTTTGGGCCTGGAGCATTGCCCACGGTGGTTTTAATACATGACAGTGTGAATGTGCCTATGCAGGGGTTGGAGAGTGTGTGACATGAGTGGAGACTGCCTGCCTGTCTACTGTGACATGGCTCTGGGCCTGGGCTTTGGAGGGGGCTTTGCAATTTACAGGGTTTTCTCCTGAACTGACCTCATTTGATCCTTACAATCTCCTTATGATTGGTTCTTATTCTTCCCATGTTACAGATCAGGAAACTGAGACTCAGAGAGATGTAAGTTGCCCAAGGTTACACATCAAGTTAGAGATCTGCTAAGCTGTGAACATGTGTGCTTGGGGTGCCAGGAGTTGGGCCTGGGCCACCACCAGCTCAGGTGCTAACAGTTCACCTTCCTCCCCCAAAAGACCCAATCACAGGCTCTGCCTGGGACCCCCTCCCAAGGTCATCCTCTCTGGCTACTGAGAGATGCCTCTCCCTACCTCTCCACATGGATGCCAGTTTCATCTCTGACCACATCTTCACCCCAGGGGCCCCAGGAAACCCTGGGACTTCCCACCTCTTGGCCGTTACCTACTTTTCTCCACTCCATGGGTGTGCTGGGGCACCTCCACTCCATGGAACACTTTTCTCAACATCTCCGTCCCTGGCTTCCCACAGGGGATCACTTACTGATGTCTAGTCTTCCTGTGGGACTTCCAATCCCCATTCCCTGTGGAGACCTCACTGGCTCGGGCCTCGCCCTCTGTCATCTGGTCCTAATGACCTATTCAGTCGTCCCACCTGTCACCTGGTTCCAGTCTCTTCTCACCATAGCAAGGGAAATCCACATTGGCCACTCCCATGCTTAAAGCCATTCCATTGCCGTCTGGAAAACAGTCACGTTCCTTAGCTGGGAGTTGGAGGCCCTCAGCCAAACGCTTGCCCGTCACTGTCCAGCCACTCCAAGCTGCCTGCATTCCTTACACTTTCGGGCATCCCTCCTGCCTTTGCATTTTCTGTTCCCCTTTCTGATGAACTATTCATTCTTCATGACTTGATTCCAGGTTCTAGAACAAATATTCATTCTTTCACCAATTACTTATTAATCACCTCCCATGCGCCAAGTAGTTGTAGATTCTTGGGATTCAGTAGTGACCATAACTGACAAAAATCCCAGGCCTTGCCCTGGCTGGTGTGGCTCAGTGGATTGAGCGTGGACTGTGAGTCAAAGGGTCGCCGGTTCGATTCCTGGTCGGGGCACGTGCCTGGGTTGTGGGTCAGGTCCCCGGTGGGGGCCACTTGAGAGGCAACCACACAATGATGTTTCCTTCCCTCTCTTTCTCCTTCCCTTCCCCTCTCTAAAAAAATAAAATCTTAAAAAAAAAAAAAGACCCAGAAAAGACCTCTCATCACTTAATCCTGAATAAGCTGATTCATTCAAAAGGGAAGCTTCTTAAAACTTAATAAAGAAGCAACAAACAAGATCCCACCCTGTGATCTTATAACACTGGTCATTAATTCAAATGTCTAGAGGGGTCAGACAGGAGGGCTAAATTAGTGGTCAGTATGTAGAGTGTATACTAGCTTAGAAGAGGAAGGCATTTGTAGGGAGGCAGCCCATGGACTTAGCTTGGTTGGATCTTCCAATTTGCCCAGAGAAACCGGAAATTTTGTTTCTAGTATGAATTTAAGAGTCCTGATTTAAATATATCGGTAGTTAGATCATTTATTAAAAGAGCATTAGCAGGTAAAAACAAAGCTCTATTTGCCTGTATTAGTCAGTTGTGTGGACTGGTGGGCAGATTTCGTTGCTGCAACCTCTGCTCCAGAGGTCAGGGAGCCTCAGGTGTCACTAGAATGTCACACAGGAGCTGTATTTGCGAATGGCACCGGTTTTCGATCTTTGGTTCACGGCCAGCTTTCCTGCACCTTTAATGTACTCTTCCTGCTGCGCCAGGCAGGCGCTACGACCATTTGGATCTGCATATGTTCCAGACATCACCGGAGTCCCGAGTTAGGGTCCAGGTCTGCCGTCCTGCTTAACCCGGACTGGGCCTGAGGAGCTGGGAGAAGTGGACACCCTAAAATCACTGGTAATTCTAAGTTTTCAAGGGCGTGAAGCTGCAGGAGGTTAAGCCAGAACAAGCTAAGGCACACTAGAGGTCACCCAGGGAATCCGAGGTGGCGCGGGAGTTGGAATTCAGGTCTCCGCCTTCAAATTAGAGATCTTTTGCTCTCGGACCGGGAAAAGTTACTCCAAGGAAGTGATCAGTAGCCAGAGGCCAAGGGCATTGTAATCTACGTTCGTCCAGCCCGCGCGAGCAGCCCACCAAAACTACAAGTTCCAGCACGCCTCGCTTCGGGGATTGCACTCGTTAACCACCTACTCAAACCATCCCTTTGCTCCCCATTGGCTCACAGTCCTAACGTGCTGTTCCAAGATTGGTTGTGGCTCGTAAGAACCCGTTGCTGAGGCAGGCCAACAGGTGCGTCCGAGGAGCCAAGAAAGCGTGGAACTACATTTGATCAAGATGAGAGCCGCTCAGCAAATAAAGCTGCCGTCCCCTGCTGTGTGGCTTTGCATTTAACTCCAGGTGACTCTACGTTTGGAGGGTTTCCGGCCGGAGGCCATTATATGGGACACCCGGAAGGCGGAAGTGTTAGAACGGAAGTGGCGGAGAGGAACGGAGAATGGCGGCGGAAGGGTGGTTTTGGCGCTGGGGCTGGGGCCGGCGGTGCCCGGGGAGGCCTGGGCTTCCCGGCCCCGGCCCCGGCCCCACGACACCTCTACTTCTTATCCTGTTGCTGGGGTCGGTGGCTGCGGATATAACCGACGGCAACAGTGAACACCTCAAGCGCGAGCATTCGCTCATCAAGCCCTACCAAGGTGAGGCCTGGGGCGGGAACGAGTGCGGGGTGAAGGGAGGCTGCACCGGGTTGGGAAAGGGAGTGCCTTTTCTCCAGAGCAGGTCAGCTCTCTGGGTTTCCTGCCTCTGGCAAGGCCAGTCCTGGCATGGCCTGTTACCCACCTGTCTGTGCCCGTCACTCTGCCCACAGGGGTCGGTTCCAGCTCCATGCCCCTCTGGGACTTCCAAGGCAGCACTATACTCACGAGCCAGTACGTGCGTCTGACCCCTGATGAGCGCAGCAAAGAAGGCTCAATCTGGAATCACCAGGTGAGTGGTTCCCCAGAGGCCAGGCATACCCTTAAGAAAGCCACTACTACCCGCCTCCGCTGCAGCCCAGACCGCAGTTTGGTTTGAAGGCTTGCCCCTCCCTCCCCCGCCCCTTCCCCATGTTGGTCCCATTCGCCGGCAATAACAGGCAATGGCTATTGAAGTTATTTTGTGTCGGGAGCTGTGCTTGACACTTTACACCCTTCTCACTCAACTCTTTCAAAACCCATGTGAAGGAAGGGATGTTATTTCCATTTTGCTGACTAAGAAGCTAAGTCTCAGAGTTAAGTGGGGCTCTCAGGCTGGCTGAATTGAACCCTCTCAAATGTGGGATAAATGGAAACAACAGGGCCTTTATCGGGTGTTTTGCCGTGTAATGCACTGACTTGAGAATGCCTTACTGCATTCAGTTCTCAAACAGGCTGTTCCAGACGAGCGGCTATTGTGGCTTTGTGCAGAGCTAACACAGACAGTGAATAATGCAGCATAATCAGAATTTGAACTCTGAGCTCTCTGATCTCCAAGCCCAGCAGTTCACTCGCTACGCTTGACCTCCCCCTGGACAGTGAAGGCGCCCTTAGAAGTACTTGCAGATTCAGTCCCCTTCCCCAGTGCTTAACTGAGGCGCTCGTCCTCAGTCGTATGGACTTACGGGCAGATTTAGTTGCTGCAACCTCTGCTCCAGAGGTCAGGGAGCCTCAGATGTCACTGGAATGGCACACATGAGCAGTGGCCAAGATCCGTTGCTACACAGACTCCACACTGAGGAAATCTAGGCCAGAAGAAGGTGTAAGGGGATAATCGGGGCTGGGTCACAGCTTGGGGTGGGACCTACTCCTGCCTCATCCAGCCTGACCCCGCTTTTCCCATGTCTGCAGTGTCGGTCATTGTCCTAGTTTCTCCATCACCCTGCTCTTTTTTTTTTTAACTATGTTTTATTGATTATGTTGTTACAGTTGTCCCACTTCCCCCCCTTCTCGCCCCCACCCCCTTACCCCCCCTTTCCCCTCCCTTTAGTTTTGTCCATAGGTCATACACATAAGTCCTTCTGTTCTTGCACTTCCTATACTATTCTAACATCCCCCTATCTGTTGTCTACCTCCCATTTATGCTACTTGTTCTGTGCCCCATTCCCACCCTCTCCCCCTACCACTCCCCTGTTAATATTCCTCCATACCTCATATAACTCCCTTCAACATTTCATACAATAAAGGCTGGGTGGTGATGAACTTCTTGAACTTGACCTTATCTGCGAAGCACTTTCTCTGCCCTTCCTTTCTAAATGAAATCTTTGCTGGATAGAGTATTCTTGGATGTAGGTCCTTGCCTTTCATGACTTGGAACACCTCTGTCCAGCCCCTTCTTGCCTGCAAGGTCCCCTTTGAGAAATCAGCTGACAGTCTTATGGGGATTCCTTTGTAGGTAACTGTCCCCTTCTCTCTTGCTGCTTCTAAGATTCTCTCCTTATTTTTAAT